>OVAN01002601.1:1603-32676 GCA_900406275.1 Anastatica hierochuntica
ATATGCATACATTTTCTTGCATTTGTAGGTTCTACTTTTGGAGTGGCTTAAGGGAGGCTCAAGAGATGGATTCAAGGTCGTTATGAAGCTCAGAAATCATGGGAATGAAGTGCTAAATGCATTTAAAAAGGATGGAGGCAATGGAGGTAACAAAGGATCAAAGAAGAAGCCTTAGACTGCAAATGCATGTGGCTATCAACCATGTTGGCCGATAGTGTCATGCATGAGATCGATAGCCACATGCATTGGGAAGCTGGATGCCAAATACATGCCACTATCAACCAGATGTTCGATAGGCACAAACACATGATCGATAGTGGCATGCACAGACGAAAAAAATTTGTTTTTGGGCAACACCTCTTCCTCCTTAGTATAAATAGATCCTCTTAGTATAACTTTCCTTTCTTTGAACAACTTTGCTACTTTTATTCTATATTGTTAAGATTTAAAGACTTGTAATAACTATTTAGTTTCTTTAATTTAGATTTGTATTTGTCTTCTCCATCTCTTTATTTATCTTCTTAATCTAAGAGCATGGAAGCTCAAAGACCCAATCTATGTCTTTCGATTTCCATGGATCTTAGTTAGTAGATCCTTTAAAGGTCTTGAGATGTAATAGGTTATGGTTAGGTCTAGTGTTGTGATGAATGATTAGGCTAGATTTTGGCATTGATTCCTACTAGATCTTGTTTAGTTCTTCAAAGTTCATTGCTCGATCATTGATGCCTAGAAAGTGTTCGATGAAATGCCTGAGAGAATAAGATCTATGTTTTTCACTTTGGCCTATTAGAGTAGTGTTCCATAAGTGTTATATGGTAGAAGGACATGTTGATCACTATCATATACATGTTTGGATTGGTAATAAGCTAGAGTTGAGCCTTGTAATGTGTGTAATAGATATTCGCCATAAGAGTGGGTGGACCGATAAAGGAGGGGTCCTTGGCCTAGGAATAGGTTCAATCCTCTAATAAAGCCTTATTAATGTCTTTCATAAGTCTAGATGAAGCCCGAACAAATTGCTACTATCTCAAAATTCGATCTTTTTCATTGATTACCTTTAAAATTTGTTCCTTTCTTGCATTTTCTTATTGCTTGCTTTGTTATTTCCTTTCTTTATTGCACATTTATTATGTTTGCCTTTACTTTAAACAGATTTAGTTGAGAGTTACTCCACCTAAATCGACCCTTCTAGACTAGGATATCTAGTGCAGTCTTCTTGCTTAGATTCTTCTAAATAAGCCTTTAAATCTTTGGATGATATCTCAAGTACTACAACTCGGCCTCGTTCTCTTACAAGATTGTTGAGTAAGCATATGTTTTTTAAATTTAAACTTGCTTGTTGTACCACACAAATTAGGACAACGTCACCCATCTTTCAATCTCTTAGCTCCTCTTCATCCATTTGCATTTACCCATTAATTAATCCTTGTCTCTTTAGCCCTCATCCACCAAGTTTTCAAAATTCCAAACTCTCTTTTCTTCTTGTCAAGGTCCATTCCTACTCTAAAATGGAAATGAACCTATTCTAAACTAAACTACTTAACTAAGTGAAAATTGATAGTAAACTGCAATATTTACAACTTATATTCAATGAAAACATATATTAAATTATACTAAGTATATATTAAAATATGAACACATCATAGGACTTGTTGCATTGTAAGACACTAAATGATGCAACCAAAAATATAATCCTGATTTTTATAGAGGATTCACGCCTTAGCACCACCATGTTTTTAGTGGATAAAGACAATGAATATGAGTATAAAGAATTTAATCCACTACAACTAAAAAACCTTGCGTATATTTATCGGAGAAAGTCTAGCTTTGTTGGGGTCAAAAATGGTTACGACGAAATCGATGCCTAAAAGAGTAAAAGAAACATCGTCTCTCCTTCGAAAATGAAAATCGTGAGAGGATTATCAATTCTGAGGCTCTTGCCATCTTGTCAATCTCCTCTCGACCGAATGTCAAAGCTCTGCGCTTAGCAAGCCATAAGCAGCTACTTCGCAAAGCTCAGTCACTCGCGGGCAACTAAATGCGAGCATAACAAAATCAACGTCCGCGACCTCTGAGAGACCTTAGTAAACGAGTTTCGGAGCGATAAGAAGTCACCGTAGACGACGGATAACCATATCGCTTCGAAAATATGAGCAATATGAAAAACGGCAAGTCTGGTCGCCCAACGGGCGCCCTGACTCACAGTCTAGTCGCCCATGGTGTACTAGACCATGCCTTCTGGATTATCTTCTCCCTCGAATCCCGGTTCGATTGTTTCTTGTTTCGTCTCGATCGGAGTTTCTGTTGAAGTTTCGCAGCAATAATCGTAAAGACTTGTACTTTTCGTAAAAACTTCGTACCGATCGCATAAAAAGATAACAGTTAACTCGAACACCGACATTGTCCTAATTATGCGACCGGTCTAATAATTTCGTAAAACCGTCACCACGTAACCGTACGAAGAACGATTTCTCCGAAAGAAATCATAAAAATCACTTTGTCGCTAAACGGCCCACGAAGACCCAAAACACGACAAAAGTCCACTTACGATTTCGGAACGAGAACGGGCCTAACTGCGTCACTGATCTACCCGAGTTTCGCGAAAGATAAAAGGAAAATACGATAAAGTCAAAATCTGAAGATAAATATGGAAAACTCGTAAAGATATGGAATATTCCCGAAAAATGGAATATTTCCGCGGAAAGATATGCATATGAAAGAGGGGCTAAAGAGAACGAAAAGGCACACAGAGATTTTTTTCACAATTCATACTTAGAGCTTTTGGTTTATTTTCGTTTTTTGTTAGCGAGCTGAGTCTCAATTAGGTTTACCAGTCTTACGCTGTTAGAACTAGGATACTCGCCGACAGCTCTCAAGGCCACGACTTACCACCTGTTGTAATGCTCAAACGCAGATTCGGAATAAGATCGCTATTGCTCTATTTTCTTTCGATTCTCTTTTACGTTTATCTCGTCGTCTGCTTTTTTCGTACTTTTGAACTATTGTTGTTTAGCTTAGCAGAAATCCGGGACTCTAAGGAAAGTTAGGATTTCCTGGCTTTCTTCCAAATACGAATATCGACAGTGCGAATTTCGGTTCCCACAAGTTTTAAAGGAATAAAACAATGTCTTGTGATTGTAAAACTTTTGAAGATGTTCTTTGATATATTATAATCACATATAAGAAAAATATTTGCACATGATGTGTCTAAGCTCTTGCTAAAAACCCGAAAAATTAGTGTCTGAATTTTTATCACATTAAGGTTGAAGAAGATTCTCATTTTCATTTGTTCTAGCAGGAGAAAAACAAAAAAAATATCGGCTGAGAAGGATGGAATTTGGGGATGAGTGATTTTATAATCCGAAAAAAGAGAAAATATATGACAATAAGAAGTCAGCTAACACTTTAAGTGTACCTACCAACAAAAAAACCCAATGAATATAAAAGTTTTCGGTCAAAAGATGTAGGTTTGCAGGTGGGATCTCCATGGTTAATGAGAAGAGAGAGCTGGTTATATAGGTACACGAAGAAAGGACAAGGATGTGTTGAATGTTCATATGGAAAAGACTATGGGTGACAGGAGGGATTACAAAGTTGTTAGGGACAATGTCAATCATAGTGGGCAAAACGGAAGAGGATGTATGGCGTCGGTTGTGGTTTGAACTAATAAGATTTGGTCTATTAACATTGATAGAAAGTCGAGGCATGTTTAGATTTATGTCGAGGTGGGTAGAATTTTAAATATGTAGGGTGGTTTAGTGGTAATGTGGCGATCAAATAATGTATGGAAAAAAGCTGAGGTGGAAGCTTTCAAATGTCTCAGACTCTCATTTATCTCTTTATATTTAGTTATTAGATATTAAAGTAACTAATGTTAGGTCTGTGCTAAGCGAAAATTAGTGTATATATTTTTTTTTTAAATTATCAAATGTTGAATCATTTTTGGCATTGTTCTCTGTCTTGCTTTTAATCGTCTTTGTTCTCTCGTAGAAACTTGATTTCTCACAGCTCTCTTTCACTATTTTGCAGAATTGGTTCGCGACTCCAATTCAGATAAAAAAGAGAGAGATCGAAAAAGAAGAAGATTCAACAAGGAAGAAACGAAAGCACAAGCACAATTATAGAGTTGTCCTTGAAACCAGGTACATCTCTCTTCAATATCGACACTTAATAAATAATCCACTAGACTCTTTACTGTTTTACAAAATCTCAAGCTTTTCTACAACAATGGCGTAGAAGAAGATGATTACACAAGGAAGAAGATGATCTAGTACTAAAGAAAAGAGCTCTCTATTTCTCTCTGCTTCTACTACTTTATTCTCTTAAGTTTGTTATGTGTAACAAACTCCCTCTTTAACAGACTTGAACTCATTGTTATTAAGCCCACATCGAAACCTTCTTCTCTTTGCTAAACTTATTAATGGGCCTCGTACTAAAGCCCAAGTCCAGAAACGTAGAAACATACTTTCACACACACATACATATACATATACATATACATATACATATACATATACATATACATATACATATATTTCAAATGTGTATTATTGGATGTTATTATTTACTTTGCTAATTAAATGTTATGTCGGGTTTGTTTATAAACTTTAATTTGGTTAGTTTATTTTGTACTATCTGCCGTATCACTGTCAGACTATTTTTTTTTTTACTTTTTTATATCATCTTATTAAAAATTACATATTAAGAGGTTAACCGGTTATACACCATCTGATAAATTAAATATGAAAACGACATGTGTATGTATGATATAATATTCATGTGTTTTGTATAATTGTTTGAATGATTTGAAATCAAATTATCTTTTGGTTATTTTAATATTTCTGTTAATGCATGGATGATACTTTGAATTACTACACTCACTGGTAGTTAGAGGTTTTCGTCTCTGAACTTTATTAGTTGAAACCATATACTGAAACGGTGTCTTTATTGACATGTCTTTCACTAATTTTTGTGCTGCATCCTAGTTTTAACGCCAAAACCTTCTTTTATCTAAAATGCTTTAGTTTGCCTGCTTTTTTTGTTTTCATTGTACACATGAGTTCAAAGCTTCCTCAAATAAAGCAACGTTACATGTTGATGTGGGGGTCTAATTGTATATGAAAGCTTGTATATGAAAGCTTGTTTAATTCTCTAGTTTCTATCCGAATTTCATTAAAATCCATTCAAGGAAGAATTTATGTCTTGGTTGATCTTTCTTATATTCGGAAATTGTCCAAAAATGGTTTTCTGACAATAATAGCTCTATAACATTCGAATATCATTATTTGACCAGAATTAGTTTAAAACATCAAAAATATAAAATACTATCTCAAACGATGAGAAATTGAGAAAAAACTTAAATAATACATACTAAAATCTATCCGAAAAGCGTTAAATTATTGGTGTAATCAACTGCCCCGGACTTACCTTCTACCTCATCCTCGAGCTAAGAAAACGACGAACTAAAAGAGGTTTGAAAATTTTGAAACTTACTTGAAGTTTTGAACTTATTGGCGACTTAGACTTTTGGGATCCACCAACACACGTGTTGACATTTAGGTAAACCCTCGGTATTCGCCACAAATTTAGCAACTTCCCCAATTTAAGTCATCGTCAAGAGAAGGGATCTAGATTTTCTGTCACTACTCCATAAATCTACTGCACATGGTCTCTTCGACAGAGTATCGATCAAAGAACACATAGGCTCAAACTATAACAGGATATTAAAATTTTTATGTCCGTTATCAATTAATTTCTTCTTCCTGATTGACTTTTAAATGCTTTTAAAGGCTTATTTACCCTATTTTTCTAGGGTATCATTTTATTTTTCTATAAATCTCATGAAAATTGATTTATCCATACTTTTCTAGAATATCATTTTTCTATAGTTCTCTTTACTCTTTTCTTTTTTTAAGCACGTTTGGACTTATTGACTCGGTGTTTTCAATTGCATTTTCTTCGTTTTTATTCACTTCATAGCCTTACATCCGAAATTTTCATCAAGCATAAGAACTCATTTTGAAAATTTTTATGAAAGAGGAAAGAGGGGAACCGTAGACTTAATTTTCAATTTTGTTAGATTCGAAGAGCAATCTGATTCAATGTATACCAAACCCCAAGAAGAGAAAATTAACTTCATTAAATTTTTGAGTAGCTAAAGATTACCTGAATATCTTGTGACATGGTGCCTCGGTTAGCTGATCCTTTTCGGTTATCACGTTCGGTAAAGCTGCAGTCAAACACTGACACTAGGGACACTAATCATTATTCATGTGGTTAGTTCAAACCTAAGTAGTTTTTGGACTGTCTTTGAGTCAATAAAACGTTTTTTTTTGAAATTTTTTTAAAACAACTCAAAAAAAATCATAAACAAAGAAAAAGAAGCATTTGTAACAATATGAATCCCTCAGACTTAACTTACACCGTCTTAGTGTAAAATCAAGTGAGAAATATACTGAAAACTATGAAGAGGTAAGTAATAGTATAACTTAGTTGGGCTTGGCGATTTGTTAGGAAATATTTCGGCCGTAATTGATTTTTCGATAAACCGATCAATGGTCCATTTTGCAATCCACGAAGAATGCTTCGACCAAACAGATAATCTACTACAAATCATCATATACTAGAGAAATAAGCGAAGTTTAAAAGTTAGAGCTCATACTGAATTTTATTTAGCTGAGTTTGGTCTTTTACTGGTCTAGTACGTCTCGTTTGAAGAGAGTCAAGACTTTTCTTTGATGTGTAAATATTTTCATGCATATTTAAGTGAATTTGAGTTATGCTTTATTCATTTTTAGGATGTAAATATTTCATTATAGCCTTAAAATTCATTTTAGTTTGAGTCTAGAGTCTAGTTGTAGGATTTGTTGCATATGCATACATGTTTTTGCATTTGTAGGTACAACCTTTGGAATGGATCGATGGAGGATCAAGAGATGGATTCAAGGTGGTTTTGAAGTTAAAAAATTCATGGGAAAGAGTTGCTATATGCAGGGGAAAATGTGGAAGAAAAGGAGACATTAAAGGAGCAAAGAAGGAGCAAAAACTGCCCAACGCATGTGGCTATCGATCATAGGGGTCGATAGTGGCATTCATTGGACCGATAGCCACATGCATGAAGAAGTGTGTTTCCCAATGCATGCCACTATCCGTCTGGTGGTGATAGCCGCATGCGCATTACCAATAGTGGCATGCACAAACGTGAAAAATGAGTTTTAAGGCAACTTTTCTCCACCCCTTTTGTATAAATAACATCTCTTATCTCTCAAGAACATATCTTTACAATTTTTATAGTTCTTTCTACTACTTTTCTCTCTACTCTCAAGATCTTAAACACTTGCAATAACTTTCGATTATTTGTGTTTGTCTTCTCTATCTCTCTCTTTAGTTTCTATATCTAAGAACCTGAGAGCTCAAAGACCCAGACTTTGTCTTTGGATTTCCATGGATCTTAGTGAATAGATCCTTCAAGGATCTTGAGATGTAGTAGGATAGGGTTATATCAAGTATTGTAATTGATGATTAGGCTCGATTTTGGCATAGATTTCTACTAGATTTTGTTTAGTTCTTTAATAGTGCATTGGTTGCTCATTGACACCTAGAAAGTGTTCGATGAAATGCTTGAGAGAACAAAGTATATATTTTTCACTAGGCCCATGAGAGTGGATGTTATCTAGGTGTTAAATGGTTAGAAGGACTTGTAGATTACTATCACAAAATGTTTATATAGGTAAAAAGCGAGAGTTGAGCCTTGTAATGTGTATGAGTGAATAGATGTTCACCATGAGAGTTGATAGATCGACTAAGAAGAGTTCTTTGACCTAGGAATAATTTTAATTCTCTAATAAAGCTTGAAAAAGTACATTATAGTTCTAGATCGACTCTGAACCAATTGCTATGTCTCAAGATCCGATCTTTTTTATTGATTGCACTTAAAGCTTGTTACTTTCTTGCACTTTACTTATTGCTTGCCATTCATATTGTCATTGTTTATGCAATTTCGTTATGTTTCTCTTTATTTATACTTAGATTTAGTTGAGACTTCTGACACCCCACCTAAATTGACTTCACTAGACTAGAATGTCTACAACATTCTCTTTGTTTAGGTTCTTGCTAGTTAAGTTCTTAAATCCGTTGGACGATACCTAAAATACTACAACTCGACATCGTTCTCTTGTGGGAATCGTTGGGTTTAGCTTAGGTTTATAAATTTAAGCTTGCAAACGGGCGCTGACCTCAAACGCCACCCACGTCATTCTCAAAAAATGATTGTATCAGGGATGGTCTTCCTTGAGAAACAACTTCTTTATATGCTATTTAGTGCGAATCTCAAATTTGACAGTTTTGCTCGTTTGGCGGAGCATGATTTTTACTTGATCGATTTTTATTCGGTTTCTAGCCAATTGGGTGATCGGAGATAAAATGTTTGCGTTTTCAAAACTGCTTGGGCATCTTGAGCATTAAGACTTGATTCAACTCTTAGATACGGGTTTAGAACAAGCAATAACTTTTTTTAGATTTTTTTCTGTTAATTTTACTCAATCCTCTTGTCTATTTTGATGATGTTTCTCTGGTGTGAAATTTGGTTTGGTATGGATAGCTCTTTAGATGCTTCAGTTTGTGGTATTTTCCTTGAAATCACTTTTTAAGTCTTTAGATGTTGTTAATATTCGACTTTGACTTGGTCGGATCTGTTGTTGTCTCAAAATATTCTCCATAATGGTCACAATATTTCTTTGTGTGATTGAGAAATGAAGTTTTCTTATTTAGTTCACGTAGAGTTCGATTTTTTGCAAATTTCACTCCATTGGCTCGCCTTGGTAGGTGAGGGTCTTTATAGATGTGCTGAAGTCGTGATATGTCCTTTAGATCCTTTTTAAAGTGTTAGAAAATTTTTGGATGATTCTATGCTTGGTGGCTATGTTATTGCTTAATTGAAAAATTGGCTAGGTAATGATACTTGAAGCTTCAAGTGTGTATCTTGTTTTCTTGAATGTCGTAGCCTTGAAAATCTTCAGAAAATGATCTATATATGGTGGAATTGCTGGATGTTTTTGAAGAAGTTGGCTTGTGTTTTGTGGCTTGATTCGTCCAAGAAAATTGCTTAACGGATGTTTGGATATGTTCCCACGGTTCTTATACATGGTCGGATGGTCCAGAGTGGGATGGGGAAATGGTTAATGGGGTGGATGATGGTAAGGTGGGACGGTTGGGGTTGGGGGTTTTTTGTTGGTTGGATTTGTGGTAGGATGTAGGATGGTAGGGTTGTCGTATGGGGTTGTGGTTGGGTAAGTGTTTGGGTTGGGTGGCATCAGTGCGTCCCACTTTGCGGCACATATCCATTGACTCATCCGATCATCAATTGTCCAAAATGGATGTTATTACCTTTCAGCTTCTTCGGGGTGTGTATGCTAGCAGGTAGGAAACTTTATCAATGCTAAGCTTTTTTCTAGCTTATTTCACTTTTGTCTGAACTATCCTAACTTTATCTTGTTGTTCCGCTTATCATGTCTACCAACAAAACTAAAAATCCTTTGTACATCTAGCAATTCCTACGTCCAAAGAAATATTTTTATGTCATTTTTCCTTTGAATATACCTTATTAACCTTCCTACGACAATGTGGCACATTTCGAACCATTCACAGCCAAAATGGCCATATTGCTTTGTTCATGAGTTTAATCTAGCCACTTGCCTTTTCTAAATTATTTTTTGGCGCCAAAATCATTCTTTTACTCTCGCTTAGTCTAAGTTATTTGCTAGATCCTTGATTGTTTAATAAAAAGTAATTTCGCTGGAATTTTCTTTTTGGACAACTCATCCAGCTTATGTATTTGTCGTTTCTTCACCTTTTTCATAAGCATCATATTTCCTATTACATATTATTACATATCCTTCCCTTAATATAATACATCCTAAATTCTTAGCGGTTCTTACTATCACTCCATTGTATTTTTATATACTTATCTCACCTTATATTTTGTTTTATACTTAACTTGTAAAACTCGAACTTCTCTGTTAATGGTTAACCAACTGGTACAGGTAAACAAATTTTGCACAACCTCTAACTTGAACTTTAATCATCACTTCTACCTCGCTAATAATGTGCTCATATTTTCATGCATATTTAGCGTCATTCAGTATATGTTTTCACCGAGTTTAAGATGTTAATAATTTATTTAGTGTCAGAATCTATCTAGTTTATAAACAACGTCTAGAATTGAAATTTGTTGCATTTGCATGTATTTTTGTTGCTTTTTGTAGAGAATGGATATTGAAAAAGCAAAGAGCAGTTTGGAGCTTTATTCATGTTGGAAATAAAATGAAAAAAGAGGAATATAAGGAAACAAAGAAAAACAAAATGAAGCAAAAGGGAAAGAAGAATGATCAAAATAGAGCCAAAGAAGTATGTGGAGTTATGGTACTTGAATGTTGAAGCAAAGAAGAGAAGAATACTTTGGAATCAACATATTTTCAGCTTTGGAAAGATGTAGTATACGCATATAATACGACATTCTGACGGCAATTGAAAATGCTAGAAAATTGCATGATGCAAGCTATCATATTAGCTCACTATCGACTCTGAGTATTTCGATTGGCAATAAATTTTTCCTCAAGCTGCCAAGTTATATACCCATCAAAACTTAGGCCGATGGGTTAGTAACTTAGGATAGATGCACAATAAACTTCGACCAAGACTCATTTAGGGCTTCACCTCTATTCCTTTTTTTCTATAAATATTAAGTTGTAGCTTCCAAGAGTCCTCAAGTTACCTAAACATAGATTTTGCTGATGCTTTTAGATATTTTTTTAGTTTATAAATACTTTGATTTCATATTTCTAAATGCAGTTTACTTGTCTTTGATTCTTATTCTCACTAGTTCTTCATCTCGTATCTTGTCTTTTTGAAATTTTCTACTTCTCTTGCAAAGTTTGGATTTTTATTGCATTTCTATATGTTTTTTTTGCTTCTAAGCATCTTTTATCATCTTATCTCATCTTCTTCTCACTTCAAGCATGGTTTTTTAAGATGCAAGTGAATCTTCTTGGTTTTCCATGGGTCGTAGTGAGTAAAAAGCATTGGATCTTGGATGAGTAGATTTGGGAATGATTAGATGGTTAGTTAATTGTTTCTAGGGATATATGGAACTTAAATATCTGTAGTTTAGGTGTGATTAATGCTAGATATAGAAAAATAACACGGTCTGGACATGTATATATTTCACGCCTGAAAGGTGTTCAATGAAATGTCTAGGAGATCCTAAAGTATGCTAAACTTAGCTTAGCTAACGAAAGATGATAGTTAGGGATTAAGGTGACTAAATGGAATGGTTATTAATGATTCGTGGCTAAATGATCGTAATAAGTGAAAGTTGAGTGAAATATGTTAGCTTGTAAATGTGACTTTTAGCCATGAAAGTGGTACTAGTTTGAACATTGATTCCATGGTTGTGAGACTTGCTCTTTTGATTTCCTTCTTTGTTGTTAATTTACCTACTTAATTATCCCTTCTCAAATGCCAAATATTGGATTCGATTCTCCATCATTTCATTTGTTTAGTTTGTTTAAGTTGTTTTGCATCTAGCTTTGTAGTAACCATCACCCATCCTCTATTTCCTTAGCTAAGGGTATTTTGGGCGTTTCTCGTATCTTGAATTTCTAGTTCCTTTGGGTTCGACCCCTAAATACTAAAACAACATAATTGTGTGCTTACGAGATTGTGTAGTTGTCAGGAATAAGAGATTATAAATTGTAATGCTTATTCGTGTTATTTTAAAAAAACTACGCAACAAATTTTTGGCGCCGTTGTCGGGGAAGTTAGGAGATTGCCATTAAGATTTCAATTTTTCCTAGCTTTTTTTTTGTTTTCATTTATATGTTTTGTTGCTTTGTTTCAAGTATTTGATATTTTTGTAAGGTACAATCACAAGGGAGAAAGAAGGTGTCTTCCTATATGAATGTTGAAGCTCATGCTGAAACAAGAAGAACGAGAGATAGTTTGGAGCCCCATAAGCTATCAAAGAGCTTACAAGCCATCCATCTCAAGATAAAATCAACCACAATGGTATTGTTCTCCAAGAAAACAACACATATATGGTGAGAGATGCCATTCGAGAAATGAATGGTACAATGTTTCCTCCAAAATCATCAAAAGAAGAAGAGAAATATAACTTGCTTAAGAAGTTGTTGGATGTGCAAAAGGAGAATAAAAAATGAGTGAATGAAAGATTTGTTAGGATGAACATGACAAGGGATGCTTATAGCAATGATATTTGCTTAAAGATGGAGGAAAACAAAACATATGTGATTTCGATCAACAATAAGCTTTCAAAAGAGAATGAAGAGCATAAGGAATTTGCCTTTCACTATAAAACTCCTAGAAAATTTGAGCATTCTTCATTTCTTTTGAGGAAAGTTTTGAAGAGGAATTGGAAACCCGGGAAAATCTTTAGTTGAAGTCGAAGACTCAATATGGAAGATTAGATCATCGCTTGAACACAAGATCTATGAAGGGCTAGTATTTAGAATTGAAGTATAAGAGATCACGAGTTATCCATCCCTAGGCTTTTAGAAAGAAGTAGGCACGTCAGAAGAGCACCTTGAGTATCCACTTAAAGAAGTCTTTGTTGTTAAAGCATAGAAAAATATAGCAGGATTCCATTGATAATGATATGATGTAACCTCAATCAAAGAAGAAGATACACTTGAAGATAATTAAGAAGAAGAAGGAATCATCGATGAGTTTGATATGTCCTTTGGATATCCCAGTGAGGAAGCCATTGAAGCAAAGCTTGAATAGTGTGAGCAAAAGGAATGGAGCCTCCTAACAAAAGAAAAATGTTTCCTGTCTCTATTGCTAAAAGAAAAGACAAGGAAGAAGAACATATGGAGAAGGAAGATAAGAACAAAGAGGAACCTCCAAAGTGGGTTCAAGAAGAAGAGTCTCCATTGGTACAATACATTGACACAGATCTATACGAAATCTCCACCAAGGAAGTGAGCATCAATGACCCAAGAAGGATTCCTTTTGATAAAATACGGATCAAGACATATAAGGGGTGGTTCTATGATGAGTATGATTCGGGTATTCAAGTCCTTCATCAGAAGGAACTTAAAAACAAAGTCAAGCTAAGGGACTTTAAAAAACGTACTGTGTAGAAATCCAATTAATATCGTTTTTGTTTGTAAAATGCTTTTAGTCTAAGTTTTTGATTATGTTTGTGTCTTTGATTGGCTAGCAAACTTAAGTAGGTTTACGGAAATTAGAGGCTTAAATTTTCTTTGGGTTGAGCTTTATAATAAAGAATGTTTTCCACATCTTATTTTTTCTAATTGGATTGTTTGAATTTGAACACATGATTAGAGACGCCTTAGAGTAGTGTTTATGCATGAATTTGATATTGTGTAGTATTGATTCAGCAAATGATTTGTGTATTCGATCTTACATTTGGGATAAGTTGTTAGTTCCTAAGTTATTTGTTTGAATATTTTAATGATTTGAAAATGACATCACCACGGAATGTGTCTAATTATGGAACTCGAGTTTGATTGTGTCTTCAGAAATTGATGTTGCGACATCATTGAGTTTGATGGGAGGTTAGCAAATCCTATTTTTACAAGGAAATTGTCTAGTTGCTCGTTCTTTAAGTTATCTTTTCTTTCAATTTATGTAGGCTTTATCCTCTTTTGTTGGCTTTATCTTATTTTGTTGTTGGATTTCTATTAGGATTAGGAGCTCTAGATCACCTTATATAAAGGGATCATCGATGGTTTGATTGTAAGACATTATTGGATTTTGAATTATTAAAGAGTTTTCTAATACCCTTGTTCTAAGATTTGATTAACTTCATCATCAAACTAGGAATGATATCGGTATATTCTTAATCTCTCGATTTAGCATGTAGATCTCTTGGAAACTCAAACTTTCTAGGATCGAGCTACTAATTCAAATCCATACGCTACACCATGTTGGTATTAGAGCTAAATTTATTTTTCGATCATCTTCCCTAAATTTTATCCTTCTTTTCGATCCTCTTTCCCAAACTTTTTTGTTCTTTTTCCCCGATCATCATCATGCCACACCCACAAACCCGTGCTGCTCAATGTCGTGAGGTCGTTACCGAGCGAATCCTTCTCACCCCTCAAGCCCAACCTCAACAACTTACCACCGCCATTCAAATCATGAACACTCATGCCAAATGTCGTGTGGCCCGTCACCCTCCAAACCGTCACAACATTGTCGATTACGACAATGAAGATAATCTTATGGAAGGTGTTGAACAAACCCGAGATAACCCTTTGGCTGAACATAAATCCGATGACGAAGAGGTACATAACAATCGCTCAAAATATAGTTTCCAACTTGTTATTCTTGAATTTTGTGGCTTCAGTACTGCCGAACAACTGCTAGATTGGTTTGTCACGGTAGAGGATATTGTTGAATTTCCCTTTAAAGATGTGTTCATTTGATCGCTATATGGTCTTTAGATAAAACTGCTGCTTGGTGGTCTCAACTCAAAACTACTCGAGCTCGTTGAGACAAAGCAAAAATCTTATCATGGGATAAGCTTAACGTGAGATGAAGAAATTTTTTCTTCCTTACAATTATGATCAACTAATGTTTCAAAAATTTTCAAATCTACGATAAGGAACTCGTGCATTTGACGATTATGCTAACGAGTTTTTCCTAAAGATCTACAGGGTTGAAATCCGCGACATATAACAATAGTTAGTTGCTCGCTTTCTTGGAGGTTTACAACCACAAATCCGACACACATTAAATCTATTTCGGCCACTGACCTTATCCAAAGCTCATCAGCAAGCATAGATGATTGAATCTCCTTCTTGTCCTCCTTTTCCATCTTGGTCTTTGATAAAGGAAACACAAGCTTCGCCGTTTTTAGCTTCTACGTCAAGCTCTGTTTCTGAAATAGAGGCACAACTCAAAACCGAGACAACTTTTATCCATGTAGATCCATTGCGAGCTCCACGAGTAGGCGGTCTCTGATGCTTCTCTTGAGGCGAGCCAGGACATAGACAATCCAATTGTCCTAATTGTCCCCACTGTGGTCTCCTCCTTGATGAAGCACGTGATTATGTTGATGATGATGATGTTGATGAGCCATTCATGAAATAAAAACTTTTCCCGAACACATGCACTTTCTTGTTGGTCCGACAAGCATGTCTCACACCTCAAGCATCATCCGCACACCCTCAATGGAACATATTGTTCCAGTCTCGCTGTACTATCAACGACGATGTTTATAGATTTATAATCTACTCGGGAAGTTGTGAAAATTTTAGTACCGTAGATGGAGTCACATAACTTGACATAAAAGCAAAACCTTGTCTATCGCCTTGTAAATTGGTTTGGTTACAACAAAGCAATGATATCATTGTATCAAAAATAGCACCTCTTCCTCTTTGGATAGGAAACTTTTATAATGATGAGACTTACTGTGACATTGTTTCTATGGACTTTTATCATCTTTTGTAAAGACGCCCTTTGAAATCGAATCGACGAGTTACTCATGAAGGCTTCACCAATACATATAGTTTTCGTTCTCTTAATTGCAGCTTCATTCTTCACCCTGCAGTTCCGGAACTCGTGAATGGCGAGTCCTTTGTTTCTCCTATCGGCGACTTGGTCAAAGAAAACTGGTGCTTCTTTTGCGACAACAACATTTTGAATCAACCATGAAAGAAGAGGGTATGGTTTAGCTTCTTATTTCTAAACTAAGATCATGTCTAGTTTCTCCATCAATACATGCGCCATTCTCGCAGTTGCTTATTGAATTTTTGGATGTCTTTCCTCCTGATCTGCCGATGGGTTTGCCTCTATTACGCTACATCAAACATCATATTGACTTCCATTTGGATGTTGTTTTGCCTAATCGGGCATACTATCAAATGAGCCTTGCCAAGCATAAAGAGCTTCGTAAGCAAGTAGAGGATCGTGCTACTACAGGGTTCGTGCGCGAGAGCTTGGGTCCGTGTGCAGTTGCTACATTATTAATTCCAAAGAAAGATGGTTCATGGCTGTTATGTGTGGATAATTATGTCATTAACAAAATCACGATACGTTATCGGTTCCCTATTCCATGTCTTGAAGATTTATTAGACCAAATCGGTTCTGCTAGTATTTTTTCAAAATTTGACTTGAAGATTGGTTACCACCAAATTCGTATTGAGCCGAACAATGAATGCAAAACAAAATTTAAAACTCGTGAGGGCCTATTTGAATGGTTTGTTATGCTGTTTGGCATGTCTAATGTGCGAAGCACGTTTTTGTGTGTAACGAACCAAACATTACGTCTTTTTATAGGAAAGTTTATGGTCGTTTATTTTGATGACATATTGTTATTAGCTCTTCCTTGAGTGACCAGCTGGATCACTTACATGAGGTTCTTCTTGTTTTGTGGCGTGTTAAGCTCTTTGCCACCTTGAAAAAGTGTAAGTTTGGATCGAACCAGGTCTACTTTTTGGGCTACATCATCTCCGTCCATGGTCTATCCATTGACCCTGACAATGTGCTTGTTATTGTGTCATGGCCTTCTCTTTCTACCTTGTATGAAGCTCGGAGTTTTGGAGGTTTGGCATCGTTATATCGCGAGTTTGTGCCATAATTTACCGGCTTGGCACCAATAACAGATTGTATTTGTGTGGGCCAATTTATTTGGTCATCAGCCGCAAAAGCCGCCTTTGTTTTTATCAAATTGAAGCTGTTTTCTATACCGATTTTGGCGTTGCTAACTTCTCTCATGTCTTTGTACTGCTTTGTTACGCGCCCAAGAATATTGTTGATGTAGTTCTCAGTCAATGCCATCGCCATATTTCTTTCTTTCGTGAGGAACTAGCTGGTGCTCATTCCCATTATAGTACATATGACATGGAATTCTATGCTATTGCTCAAGCTATTAAGCATTGGCGTCATTATCTGTTTTATAAAGAATTTGTCCTTTATACGAATCTTTACGCACTTAAGCATCTAAAAAGTCAAGCGAAGGATTCTTCTCGCCATGTTGCGTGGATCAGATACTTGCAGCAGCCAGCTTTGTTATCAAACACACATCGGAGCTACTAGCCGAGTTGCTAATGCATTGAGCCACATACATGCTTAGGTTTCTCTTCTTCATTTCTTAGTGCTAGACTTAGATCGTTCGTAGAATTATATCCAAAGGATGCATTTGTTGCCCCGTTCTTTGATGCGACTCAAGCGGGTTCTTCTTCGGTATACACCATTGATGATGGGTTCTACTTTCAGAACAATTCCCCTGTATACCAGATTGCAGTCTTCGTCATCAGCTCATTACAGAGTTAATTGTGTAGGTCATGTGGGGCGCAACATTACCCTTCATCTTGTCACTTCTTCCTATTTTTGGTCTTCTTTTTGCCGCGGTGTCGAGAGATTCGTAGAACGGTGCATGATCTGTCAGACATCTAAGGGAAAAAAGTCTAATGCAGGGTTTTACATGCCTTTGCCCATTCTCACTCAACCCTAGGCAGATGTTAGTATGGATTTTATCTTAGGTATTCTTTGGATACAGAAAGGCTATGATTCTATATTTGTGGTTGTTGATCATTTTTTTTTTAAAATGGTGCATTTTGTGCCTTGCAAGAAAACCATTGATTCTTTGCACGTCACCATTTTATTTTTCTGTGATATTTCAGTCTTTACGGTCTTCCTTCTTCAATTGTTTCTAACTGAGATTCCTAATTCCTTTGTCATTTTTGGTGTTCACTATGGAAAATTTTGTGTAGTAGTATTGATATGAGCTCCACGTATCATTTTTAAAGAGATGGCCAAACGAAGATTACAAATAGGACACTCGAAATTTATTGCATTTTCTAGTGGGCTATTCCATTCAAACGTGGGATATGAAGCTTCCCCAAGTGGAGTTTGCTCATAATGATGCCGTTAATCGTAGTATGGGTTTTAGTCCATTCCAGGTTATATATCGGTTTTAGCTGCGAAGTCCTATCGTCCTATAAACTTGTCGGATCATACTCACCGATAGGGTGATGCTGTGACATTTTTCGAGGCCATTCATGAGATTCATACTCAGGCTTGAGAAAATTTAGATTTGTCTGTTTCCACTTACAAAGCTTCAATCGATAAGCACCACCATCGAGTTTTTTTTGAAGTTAGTAACTTCATGTGGGTATAGTTGACGAGGGATATGATGCCAACTCAAAGATTATAACAAGTTCAAAGCGAAGTATATTAGACCAATCAAAGTGTTAAAGTATATAAATGATAGTGTCTATCGTCTTCGGTTACCACCGGATATCACCACCTCGAATGTCTTTGAAATCCGTTACCTTTCCAAGTATATTTCCACCGAAGACGAGTCTGAATCGAGGGTGAATCCTTCTCACCTTCACAGACTTGGGGCAACGGTATCATCGACAGCTTAACAATCCTACTTCTACAAGGAAGTTGTCTAGTTGCTTGTCTTTGAGTTATCTTTTTCTTTTAATTTATTTATGTTGTATAATCTTTTGTTGGCTTTATCTTTTTTTTTGGATTTCTATTAGGATTCAGAGTTTTAGATCACCTTATATAAAGGGATCGATGGGTTGATTGTAAGACATTATTAGATTTTGAATTATCAAAGAGTTTTCTTTTTAACCCTTTTTCTATGATTTTATTAACTTCATCTTCAAACAAGGAACGTTCTCGATACATTTTTAATCTCTCAATTGAGCGTGTAGGTCTTTTGGAAACTCATACTTTCCAAGATTGAGCTACAATATTAATCCATACATTGCACCAAAAATGTATTTGACATGAATGCTTAGAAAAGCAAATGTTGATTAAAGCTTGGGTTTTGAAGTTGTTTGAATTATTTACTTAGTAGACTTGAGTAGAATCGATTGAGTATAGACTTTTGTGCTTGAATCCTTATGGTTTATCTCCTACTTAGTATATCATTCGATTTTTAAATATTTATCAATACCTACATTACCTAATTCACTTGTTTATGTACTAACTCAAACCAAAGGCCAATAAGGAAAGTATATAAGAAGAAGCTCAAAGAGAATTAAGAAGCTCCAAAGTATTCATTTCCAAGAGATAAAGCTCCCCACTCATTCATACACAATGATGCAAGGTACAAGTCCATAACCTTGTATATACATTGAGATACAAATTACATTTTCAAAACTCTCTCTCACGATTTAAGATTCACCAGGACATTAAAGATTAAGTCTGGGGGAGGGAGTAGATACTAATGAGCATTTTCATTTGTTTTATTTTTTTTTTTTGTAATTTGAGTCATGCATTTTAAAATTTCATGGAGATTCATATTTTTTTTTCGAAAACTCATCTGGATGTATTCATTTAAATATTTCAGGTGGTTGGATTCACTTAGGAGTGCTTATGTATAATAGGGAACAATGATAGAAGTTCTTTGTAGATACTTATGATTTTCTTGATAACCAATATCCTCATTAGAAGTACAGTAGTCTTTAGACCACTTTGAATTCATTGGTAAATCCATCTTAGGAATTAACCCCTCGTCTTAAGTGAAAGTTGAAACTTGTCATCTTTTGAAACCAATCCCAACTAAGTGAAACCTAATTGGATTCAAAACTCTTACTTATGTGTTTTGCTATGCTTAAACTTGGGAAAACTCTAAAGATTAGAGTTGTGTTCTTACCTTGTTTGACCATACTTCTTAGCTCAATTGACTACTCTCATTTTAAGAATAGTTACCCTACCGTTAAAGACTCTTAGACATTTTTTTCAAATCTCCTAATTATTTGAATGTGAGGACTCTTTCGAAAAGTGTACACATGGACAAAAACCTGTGTGCAAAGAAGTTGAAAGACAAGGAAGTGCTTCCTTAGAACTAGCCTTACTTTAAGGCTAATTAGATAACTTAAGAAGTGTTATTTTAAAAGTTCATATGGATTCTTGTGATTTATCTGGGAGTTTGTTGATGTTTTAACCATTGGAAAAGTGTGTTTAAAAGTTAAATAATCCACAGTTTTGTTGTAAATGGAAAGAAAGATAAAGAGAAAGAAAGAAAAGAAGAAGAGAAAGACACTAGAGATTAGAAAATCTAGCTCTTACTTTAGTCAAATAAAGAAAAGTATTATAGAGTCCACACAAGAGTTTAGAAGAAATGGAATGAAACAATAGTTGATGATGTTTTGTGGCTCTAAAAATCGAAAAAGAGGTTAGAAACTTAGATAAAAGTATACATGTATCTCTAAGTTGTCACAAAGAAAAAAAGAAAAGAGAAGAATGAATAACAAGGAATAAAAGGGATTATTGCTTCTAGACTTGTAATGGGAAACAAAAAGGGTAGAGTATAGATGTTTAGGCAAATTGGGTGGGAATCATTGGATGTCGTAATACCTTCTGTGCATAAATTGTTTGACTCCAGCTCGGTTTTGTCATATATCTTGCATTATTATTTGAAGAGAAACCACTTTAAAATTAGTGAAACACTTCTCTTAGAACAACTTTCTTGTACCAAGCCAAATGGATAAGATGCATATCCCATAAGTAAAGATTCCATATGAAAAACATAATGAATGTCAATGAGACTGATAGATGAAGTGACTCGTGAATGCTTAGTTTGAGTTCCTAAAGATGGTATTGTGATGAATATGGAGAAGTACGGAGAGTCCTCGATTATCTTCACACTATTATACTTGTCTTTAGGACATTGATCTTGACGCATTTTGTTTCCATTTTGGCTTTGAGTTCAAATTTTTAAGCTTCTCTTCTTGAATTGTTCTTCTTTGTTTGCTTGAGAACAAGCAAAAGGAAAATCTGGGGGAGTTGATGTGTTCATATTTTCATACTTTCATATTTTCATGCATATTTAGTGCCATTTATTATATTTTTTCGTTGAGTTTATGATGTAAATAATGCATTCTAGAGTCAAAATCCATCTAGTTTAGAAATAGAGTCTAGAGTTCGAATTTGTTGCATTTGCATGCATTTTGTTGCATTTTGTATGGAATGGATCTTGACAAAACAATGAGGAGTTTAGTGCTTGATTCTTTGTGGAATTTAAGTGTAAAATAAGGAGTAAAAAATGAAGAAGAATCAAAGGAAGAAAAAGAGAATGAAAAATGATAAAAATGGAGTCAAAGATGCGTGTGGAGTTATGGAGTTTGAAATGTTGACTCAAAGATTTACATATGGAAGAAAAGAAGAGAATAATCGTTTAGAATCAATATATGACCGCCTTTGTAAAGATGAAGTATAGACAAATAAAACACAATTCTGATGACAATTGAAAATGCTAGAAGATGGAGTGATGCAAGCTGCCATATTAGCTTACCATTGACATCTGGGTGAACGGGTGAATAACTTAGGGTCGATGGAAAGTGAATTTCTCCTCAAGCTTCCAAGTTACCTACACATCGACCTAGGGTAGATGGGAAATGAACTTCGACCAAAACTCATTTAGGGCTTCTTCTCTCTTCCTCCTTTCCTATAATTGCTAAGTTGTAGCCTCCACGAACACTCAAGCTACATAAGCATAAATTTTATTGATGTTTTTAGCTTGTTTATAAGTTTGTAAACACTTTGATTTCATATTTCTAAATGCATTTTACTTGTCTTTTATTCTTGGTTTTACTAGTTCTTCACCTAGTTTCTTGTCTTTTCAAAGTTTCTTTCGTTCTTGCAAAGTTTGCATTTTTAATGCATTTCAATAAGTTTTTTTTCTTCTAATAATCTTTTCTCATTTTATCTCACTTTCTTCTCACTTGAATCATGGATTTTCAAGAAGCTAGTGAAATTTCTTTTTTTTTCAAAAGGCCTTAATGAGTAGAATAAATTGGATCTTGAATTGGTGATTAGGGGGCTAATTTATGGTGTCTAGGGTTAGATGGAACATAGATATGTATTTATTATCTTTACTTAATGCTAGATCTAGGAAAACAACTAGTCTTGACTTGTATAAATTTAACGCCCGGAATGTGTCAGATGAAATGTTTAGGAGAGCCTAAAGTGTGTTAAACTTAGCTTAGTTGATGTTACCTTATTTTAAATAATAGAGTCTAGGATTTAGTAGAGAATTCCTTACATTTTAGATTTTTTAGATCGCTTTGAGTAGTTTTTTCGAGTCTTAATTAGGAAGTATCATGTAGCCTTCCAAACCGCCAACTCCTCTCAGAACCTCCCTGGCGGTTAGGCACCTTTGCCTGGTGGTCTGCACCAAGCACCTGGAGCGCCAACCCCTCTCAGAACCTCCCTAGCGGACAAACATGGTCTAGCTGGCGGTGTGCACCAGCCTCCCAGACCGCCAGCCATGAAGGTAAGTATGGTTTTGTGTAATTTTTTATTTTTGTGGTGTTGATTTGCAATTTTTCGAAGTTTTGCAACATACCATATTTCTAAAAATAACCCCACAAACACAACACTCACTCTCTCATTCATCTTCATCATTCTTCTTCCTCCATTTTCTAAAAAAAATTTCAAACTCAAAACTCAAATCCTAATCAATCTTTTCAAAATGTTTTTCAAATCATCTCATCTTTGCATCATATAGAATAATCTCTACTCTTTTACATCATTCTCTAGCTCTACAAACTCCAAATCCAAGGTAATCACTCTCATCTCTCTCTTTGAACAAAATTTTGGATTTCAATTCTAGGATGATTTGATGGTTTTTAGTGATAGATAATGCTTAGCTAGGATTGGGTTAGAATTTTTATTGCTAGAACAACCTCCATTATGGCTTGAATTGCTTGATTTTAGAAATCAAAAATTTAGGGTTCTTGAGAAATTTGGAAAAGTTTGTAAGTCAGAGAAAATTGGGGATTTTGATTTCATTATGTTTATGAAGTTATGAGAATCATTTTTGCAAAATACTACTAAAGGATTTACCCATTAGATCATGTGTTAGAAATTTCAAGAGGCTAAAATTTTGGAAAATATCTAAGTCATTTTGTATGATTTTCATGTAGTGAATTCTCATTGCTATGGTGCTTTTGAGTTGATATTGAGCTCGAAAGTGAGTGTCCTCGCCTCAACAACTTAGCAATTTATACTTCATTTAATTTCTTTCACAAATACAAAGAACATCACATGAAATAGAACAACAACCCGAGCCAGAAAGTGACGAAGAAGTGAGTGAGGATGTCCCTCCCTTGGAAAGGAAGAGAAAAGCTAACAAGAAACCCGCGACAAGGCACACATCAAATGAAGCGGAAAGACCACCGAAATTGTAAGGGCGATCCGCGAAGCTACTCTACAATGCCTTGATGAAGAAGAAATGGGTCCCAACAAGGTGGAAAAGTGCTGAAACTTTGGTCAAACTCGGCATCTTTAATGATGTTAACATAATATGCTAACACAACAGATTGGGCAACTTCTTCTTCCGCGAAGGGTCGAGCCACAAATCACTCACTTGCGAATTCCTTTCAACCTTGGAGTATGACATAAAAAGTGGGAAATTTTGATGTGAGATTGGAATGAAGACATTGAGTGGAACACCGCCGGTTTGAGCTCATTGTTCAATTTTGAGAAGGAAAAGAACCCAATCTTACCCAAGATTGAAGATGCGGATAGAATCATGTGGAAGAACATTGGATTCGGTGAGTACAAAGCGGGAATCAAAGCGTCAAAGATCCGCTTCTCGGCACTTCGGTATGTCCACAAGTGTCTTGCTAATACATTTTTCGCAAGAAGGAAAGCGAGGAAGATCAATGCAAGTGACATGTATTTGTTATTGAGAGGAGCTACATCAATCATGATGGGTGTTAACCGTCATCTCTTTGAACCTCAAGAGCTTCGGATAGACCTCGGTGGAGCATTGCTTTTGCACCTCATAGATGTTTGAATCACACTATACAAGTCAACGGATGTGAATGCCCAATTGATGGTTGGAGGAATTGTGAACCCAATATTGAAATACTTCACCAAAAACGGCTCGAAGATCAACTTTCCTACCAATGAAGAACCTTCCTTGCTCATTGATATATCCTACCTAAATAGCTCACGGTTCTTAGGAGGCAAGGTGGGATCTCAATACACCTATATCATGCACGATAACCGAAAGTTTCTCAAAGCCAACCGTGATGCAACAAATATCCACAAGTGCGGGATCATCACTTTCAATCCACAAGACGGTTTCTATGATCTCAAGGAGCAATCTTCCCTATGAACTTCCAGGGCTAAAGATAAAGCTCCACAATCGCAAAACTCGGGTAACGAAGAAGAAGAATCGAGTGATGAAGAAGAGATATTTGGCTCTCATCGATACCACTTCGACCCTTACGATGGAGCATCAATGGAACAAGTGGTAAGATAGAACAATCCACAAGCTTGTCAAGGTAGCTAAGAGCTTAAAGGGTCAAGTGAAATCACTAAAGAAGCAAGTAAAGGTGCTTACAAACAAGCTTGCGGGCGAAGAATCCTCGAGAGCCCAAGGAGAAAACCACGAGAAAGGAGTCGATATCCATGAAGGCGGAAGACATTCTTTTGGTGGAACTCCAAGCGCATTGGTTGTTTACGAACCATCAAGACACTCATCATACGAGCCGATGAGACAACGAAAAAGAAGGAGATCACCAACACCAACCGCAAGCAACAAATCCTAATCCATTGACACGAAGGAATCCGCGGGTTCCCCCGACCTTTTGAAAATAAGGTAACAACACTTTCTCCATTGTACATATCATTTTTTTCATTTTTTGTACTTGGGATTGTTGGTCTCCTTCATTGGATTTTATTCATTCACCGAGACGATGATGAGTAATTCTGGAGGAGGAGAATGTTACTAATGTGTTCTTAGTTGTTTTGTCTTGTTTCATTTTTTTGAGTCTCATATAGTCTAGGATTGCATTTTAATAGTTATCGCATAGAAAAACAAAAAAAAATCGGAAAATTTGAAAAAATTGAAAAAAAAGAAGCATATATTTCTAATATTCATGACATTAGAATCGAGTCTTAAAGCATATAGGATGCATTTGCATAGGGGAGCGATGGTTTGATCGCCTTGTAAGTTGATAATGCTTAGAGAACCAACATCACCCTTGTTAGTTGTATCATGTAGCTTGACTCGAAGCGAAAAATGGAAAATCCATAGCTAGAACTCCCCCTTTTGAAAGTTCATCTAAGTAAAACCGACTTGAAAGCTAATTTAACTCTAAAGAACTTGAACTTAAAATTTGACATTTTTTTTCTCGCTATGGGCTTTGAATGATTAGTCGTCGTAGTCATAAACGTTTGGATCAAGAACCGCATTTTTTACCACCCTTTTTAATGATCCAAACGGCCATCTTCATCATGATGGTACCCTTCCCTAAACCCTGAACGCGTTATTTCAAAACCTCCGTTGTTCTTTAATGAGTGAGGCCTTTTTCATGAAATTGTACACATGTGAAAAATCGAGTGAATAGGGGAACGACAAAGGAAAAGCTTCCATAGGAATATTCTCGTCTTAAGGTTAGTATAGATAGGAAGGGTTGAGTTAGAATTTAATAAGAGTTGGGGTTGAGGATGGTAGTTACGAGAATCCTTAAGAGAAGGAAAAGGAAAAGAAAAGAGAATTTAAGCACTCTAAAGAGACGTAAAAAATGAATAAAAGATAGCTCTAAGTATATTAAAGAGAAGAAAAAAAAATCAAAGTCCACGAGGATTAGAAAAAAGGGGGAAAATAAGAAGAGAGTCTTAATTGGATCGAAAAGAAAGACCTAGTGATTAAAAAGAAAAGATCCTTAGAGTGTTTGAGCTTTAAAAGAAAAGAAAGAAGGTAAGAGTTTAAAATAAAAAAGAGTTTGAAGAGACAAGAATTGTGGTTAGAGTTTGGAACGTTTGAGATTATGGGTAGAGTTAGGATTGAGAAATGGTTTGGGAAGATTAGTGGAAGAGAATCCTTTGTACATGCCAATTGTTCCACTCTCCCTAGTTTTTTCATAATGTATTACAATACTATTTTATAGAGTGAACCACTAGAATTTGGAAAACCCCTTCTTGTTCATTGTTTCTTTACTCCTTTTTCTCACTGAGCCAAACAGTTTTGATTCATTAACCATAGCGAGACCGCGCTAAATCAAATATGAATGAATGTTAAAGAGTTGAATGAGTTGATAGTAGGAGTTTGCTTTAGCCTTGGAACTTAGAGAAAATTGGGGCTTGGAAAGGTTATGGCAAAGTACAAAAGACTAGACTCGACTTTTGCTATATGCTACATCTTTCTAATGATCTTGTTTGGGCACCCTTCATATAACCCTCAGGCTATGAGTTCTCCACTTTCAAACCTCTTTCTCAGGCTTAGATTCTTGCTCATTGCTTGAGGACAAGCAAGATTCTAGTCCGAGGGAGTTGATGTTACTTTATTTTACATAATATAGCCTAGGATTTAGTAGACTTTTCTTTACATTTTAGACTTTTTAGATCGCTTTGAGTAGTTTTTCAGAGTCTTAATTAGGACGTATCATGTAGAAGTCTTAGGAGTTGCATTTGTGCATCCTTCTCCTCTTTTTCGATCCCATTTCAGGTTACCTTGACGATAATGAATGAACCCGGGGACTCAGAAGCAAAAACGGAAGCGTTAAGCACCAACCAAGAGAGCTGGACCGCCACCCTCCTCTCCTGTCCTTCCTAGCGGTCAAGCATGCTCTGGCTGGCGATCTGCACCAGCCTCCCAAACCGCCAGCCGTGTCCAACTTCTCCCTGGCGGCTCACCCAGCTCTGCCTGGCGGTCTGCACCAGCCTCCCAGACCGCCAACCACCCTGCAATCAAAGGAAAATCCATGAATCGACCCGATTTGTCCCGGGTCGACCCGAACCGCTTTCTTTTTAGTATAAATACTACTCTTTGCTACTTGAAGAACCCTAAGCTTTTCTTTTTCTCTTGAGTTGTGGATCAAAACTTTGATCTTTGTAGAATCTTTAATTTTAATTTAAAAGTCTTTATCTTTTCTATCTCATCTCTCTTTCTCATCATGATAATGGATTTAAATCATGTTTATACATGCTTTAGAGTTATCATTAGTGAGTAGATCATTTCTGGCTTATGAGTTAGGTGGATTAGAGTAGATTTATGTATTGATTTTGATTGCAAAGGGTTGGATCCTATTAGTTTCACATACTTAAGGAGTATTTAATGCTAGATTTGATTTGATCACTCAATTTCTAGAACTCAAGACTTTCACACCCGGGAGGTGTTTGATGAAATGCTAAGAGAAACTTACGATTGTTAAACATATTTGGCTTATGAGAATAGATGATCATGGTGTTTAGTGGGTGTTTTGGCTTGTTTTTAATGATTGATTGATTCTAGATCACTATCGGGAGATTAAATTGATCACTCAATTTCTAGAACTCAAGACTTTCACACCCGGGAGGTGTTTGATGAAATGCTAAGAGAAACTTACGATTGTTAAACATATTTGGCTTATGTGAATAGATGATCATGGTGTTTAGTGGGTGTTTTGGCTTGTTTTTAATGATTGATTGATTCTAGATCACTATCGGGAGATTAAATTGATTTAGAGTTTTCAAATGGATTAGGATCACGGGATTGAGCTAATTGAGCTCTTGTCTTGCCCTTGAATGGCGTTTTTATTGCCAACCCTTGCATCTTAGTCATATTTAGTCTACCTAATCGTTCGCCTTGCCCATGAACCACATTCCTCCATTTCTTCATCTCATCTCATTTAGTGTTTTCATTGCTTGTTTTACATTTATAATTAGCTTTTCTTGTTTTGTTATTTGATTTGCTTAAACCACTCCATCTTAGGCTTAGATTAATGAACTTATCTTTAGAGCTAAGTGCATGAGTATTGGTCCTTGAGGATTCGATACCCCTACTACTACAACAACTAGACTTATACTTGAGGTTTAGGAGTTTAGTTTGGGATTAAACTCGATTGAGAAACAAATTCTCACATCATTAGCTCACGAAAGTTGATAGGTAGGTAGTTTTATGAATAAATGGACTGATTCTTAATGATTTCTTGCTAAATTATTTCAATAAGAAAAACATTGTGAAATATGTTAGCTTGCAAATATGAGTTTTAGTCATGAAAGTGGTACTAGTTTGAACTTTGATCCCGTAGTTATGAGATTTGTTCTTTTGATTGCGTTATTTGTTGTTAGTTTAGCTACTTGGTTATCCCTTCTCAAACACCAAATTTGAGATCTGCATCTCCATTGTTTTATTTGTTTAGTTTGTTTAAGTTATTTGCATCTAGCTTAGTAGTAACCATTACCCATCTTTTATTTGCTAAGCTAAGGAAATTTTGTGCATTCCTAGCGTCTTGAAATTGTAGCTCCTTTGGGTTTGACCCCTAAGTACTGCAAAAACATAACATGCATATGCAGGATTTAGTAGTTGTTTGGAATATAGTCTTATAAATTGTAAAGCTTATTCTTTCTATTGTAAAAAACTCTATGCAACAGTGTTAACCTGCTAGGAATGCCTAAAGAAAAGGAAATGGAGAAAAGAGGGGGTGAGTGACTTTTCAAACAAGCCACTTTGTGAGAACCCAACACAACTCCATGACACAAAAAGGCCAGCTCAGCCCACTAGTCTTAACCTAAATCCAAACCTTAAACAATATCACTTATCGTACCGGACACACAACAACTAACAACATATCTCAACTCTATATTTCAACTGAATTATCATCTCAATATCTCATCTGTATTTCTCATCTAAACTTCTCAACTCTTCACAATTTTTCAACATCACCACACACGATGACACTTAGCACCTTAATTGTACTATTATGCCAATAGCCTGCACCTTGCATGCAATATTGTACCCCTGACACTTAGCACCTCGCTTGCACTATTGTGTCGTTGACGCTCAAAATCTAACGTGCATTATTGGGCCCTAACACTCAACACCCCGCGTGAAATATTGTGCATGCCACATATCTCAACATAATAACTCATCTTATATGTACTTGCGGATTTGTGTATTTTTTAGGAAGATTAGGGCTTAATAGATTTTAAAGTTTCATTGTTCTAGTGTAAAAAGAAAACGCAAACAAGTTTTTGGCGCTATTGTAGGGTATATTCTCAATAAGATTTCAATTTTTCCTTAGGCGAAGCTTTCTTTTGTTTTCTTTTACTTTGTTTTGTTACTCACTTTCTTTCAGGTGTTTATTCTTTTTGCAAGGTACAATTACAGGAAGAAAGAAGATGTTTTCCTATATGAATCCATTGGTGAAGCTCAAGCTGGAAGAAGAAGAAGAAGAAAGATAGATAGCATGGAGCCCCACAAGCTATCAAAGAGCTTATGAGTCATCTGTTGGTCTAAGCTTGAAGTTAGACAAATAACTTGAAGAACAAGTTATCCTATTTCAAAGATGATATGAATATCTTTTAGGATAAGTTTAGTAGTTATGATTTAGGAGTTATCTAAACATAAAAGAAATATGTTTTCCTATTTGAATTAGGATTAGGTTTTAAGTATTTTCTTATTATTTAAGGAGATGGCAAAGTTGTGACATAACTTAAGAGAGTTGAAAGCTTTAAGTTTTGAGTTAGTGTCTTAAAGCAATAAAGGTTTTGCTCTTGGATATCTAAGTGTCGATTTCAATATTTTGTATCAGAGCATACGTTGAAATCACAAACACTTGGAAATCACAATCGAAACCGAGAGAGAGAGAGAGATTTCTTCACACGAAAAATTGTAGCTTGTAAGGGTCAAAACATAGCAAAGTCGTGCTTTGTTTTGAAACCTAAAGGGCTCTGTTTTTCCGCATGTGAACTCATTCAACACGTAGTGTTTCTTCTGTTTTTCGTCATTGATACACAAAGCTTTGTAAGGAGATAAAGCTATGAGAGACAAATCAATTGTTGTTGCTGAGAAAACAAAAGAATGTAGTATTTCCTCCATACAATACTCGATGCTCACCGCAACAAACTACACTGTATGGACTATGCGAATCAAAGCTGCTCTTCGAGTACATAAAGTTTGGGAAACTATCGAACCAGGCTCTGATGATGTCGATAAGAATGACATCGCAAAAGTATTTCTCTTTCAATCCATTCCCGAATCCTTAATTCTACAAGTGGGAAATCTCGAGACCTCTAAAGCAGTTTGGGAAGCCATCAAAGTGAGATATGTTGGAGCAAAAAGAGTAAGAGAGGCAAGACTTCAGACCTTGATGTCTTACTTTCAGAAGATGAAGATGAAAGAGACAGACTCCATCGATGAGCTTGTTGGGAAACTCTCAGAAGTTTCCATGAAATCTGCTGCACTTGGGGAAGTCATTGAGGAATCTAAGCTAGTTAAGAATTTTCTTAACAACTTACCAAGGAGAAAGTACATACACATCATCGCAGCTCTAGAGCAAGTGTTAGATTTAAACACCACCATTTTTTAGGACATCGTGGGGAGGCTCAAAACATATGAAGAAAGAATTATTGATGATACACTAGATGATGATAAGGGAAAGCTCATGTACGCGAGCTATGATGATGCATCATACCGAGAACACCATGACTCTAGCCAAGGAAGAGGCCGAGGGGGTCGTTTCAATGGAAGACGAAGGGGTCGTGGTCGTTATGGTAATCAACAGAATGAGAACTTTGGACAAGGAAAGGATAAATCTAAAGTGATTTGTTATCAATGCGACAAGGTTGGTCACTACGCATCCAATTGTCCTGACAGACTACTGAAACTTCAAGAAGCTCAAGAAGTTAACTCTAAAGAGACGCACAAAGCTGAGGAGCTGATGATGCATGAGATCGTCTTTCTCAACAAAAAGAAGGTAATACCGAGTAAGCTGGAGATACATTCTGAAGAAGAAAACATGTAGTAGTATTTAGACAATGGAGCAAGTAACCACATGACAGGAAACAGGTTCTACTTCACAAAGTTAGATGAAAGAATCACTGGAAATGTGTGGTTTGGAGATGATTCGCGCATACACATAAGGGGTAAAGGATAAATCCTCTTCGTTTGCAAAGATGGTAAACGCAAGGTATTGGCCAATGTTTACTATATTCCAGATCTTAAAAGCAACATTATAAGTCTCGGACAAGCCACGGAAACAGGGTGTGAAGTTAAGATGAAAGAAAACTATTTGACCTTAGACTATTATCTCTGTGCATTGCACTTTATTTTATATGTTCATTGACCA
>OVAN01002602.1:0-32676 GCA_900406275.1 Anastatica hierochuntica
TTACCAACGATTACACGTGACTTAGGTACATACAAAATGTAACATGCAAAACTATATGTAAAAATGTTATTTTTTTATATTTTCGTAATATTATAGATTCATTGGAAGAATTATATCATAAAATCATATGTTGTTTCATGCCAAGTGTATAATGTGACGCATAACTCACATCGATTTTTTTTGTTTTTTTTTATTTTAAGCTAATCAACATCAATATAGTTGTAGTATATTTGTATTTTGACTATTCATTTATTTTTATATTTTTATAACTTATTATTCATTTTAATAACTTATTATTCATTTAATACGTTATTATTATACCAATTTGTTAATTTTTCGAATAACTGTAATAATTCACCAAACGCTTTGAACAACTGATCGCGAGAGAGAGAGAATAAATTTAGGAAGAGAGAGAGAGAGAGAGAGAGAGAACCAAAAAATTAATAAAGGAGAGATAAAATATATTATCTAGTTTTAAAAACTTAAAACATATTATAATAAAATAAAAAAATTAAAATGAAAAAAAATGACGGCGCAGCTTTTGGATGACGTGGCGCCGTCATTCCCACTCAGGTTTTACTTTATGATGACGTGGCGCCGTCATTATAACTCAAGTTTTACCAAAGTTTCAAGTTATACAATTTTTGCCAAGTTTTAGTTTTTACAATTTATAGATTTTATTGGTTTTACCATACTCTAAGTTACCTAATGTTAGTTTTACCAATGGTTATATGTTATTTAGGTACATACAAAATGTAACATGCAAAAATATATATAAAAAGGTAAAGTTTTTGTCTTTTCATAATATTTTGGGTTAATTTGGAAGAAATATATCATAAAACTGTATGTTGTTTTATGTCAACTGTATAATGTGACAATAACTAAATTCGATTTTTCGTGTTTTTTTTTGTTAATCGTTATCAATCTAGTTGTTGTACATTTGTATTAAGCTAATCCATTTTTTTTTTGTAGTCTGACTAATCATGGTTGTGTTTTTTAACCATTCTAAATGCGAAACAAATGCAAAGTCTTAACATGTTTGAAAGAGATGCAAAGTCTTAGCCGCAATCGCATCTTAGATTCATCTACTCCAACCTTCTTGCATATCCTAGCCACTAACTCTGCATAAGCTATCTCGGTCATAGATGATGCCTTAAACGATATACCATACAATACTTCACTATTTTCCATATGCCATTCAAAGCCATTTTCTGACTTTGTATAATGTCCTCCATAATCAAAATATATGTTTATGGAAGGACTGCCCATTGTCTCCTACAAAATTAATAAAAACCAACATTAGTGCTCTCAACTCTGCATAGTTTATGCCAAGTATTACTAGGTTTTGACAATTTTGTTTTCCGAGTTTTACCAAGTTTAACATATTTGACTACAGGTCAACAGATATTTCTTACCAAGTTTTTCCAAGTTCGACATACTTGGTCACAGGTCAATAAATATTTCTTACCAAGTTTTACCAGATTTACAAGTTCTCAGCTATCCAAGTTTCACTAGTTTCACTAAGTTTCACTAAACACAAATATTTATTTACATATGATTCATACGATTTAACGCATTCACCCGACATTACTTTTCAATTCAACTTGCTATTCGCATTAAAGCCTAAACCCAGTTTATCCGTTCCATTCAATCCGATTTTAAACTTCAAATTGCACAATTCTATTTTTTTCACTCGAATGGAGCTCAAATTCACTCAATTAACTTCTATCTATCTAATAGAACACGAACTAACTTTAATTTACAAGTTTAGACTTTAATGGCGGAAGAATAGATGTAAGATTTTGTGATTTAAAGTTTGAAGCTTTTGCTTCAATGGTGGTCGTAAAAAGCTACGAGGAAGAAGAGAGAGAGATTTTGGAAGAATTTCATTGGTTGATTATATTTATTTTATTAATTATTTGTATTAAAAGATGAAGGGCAAAATAGGATTTACACAAACTAAGTAAGAGTAAGGAGTAGAATAGATTAAGTAAGAGTAAGGGAGATCATTTTTTCATCATTAAGAGTATTATAGATTATGACCCAAATGCTTGATCAAAGGCTTATAAAAGTAATTTGTAGGAAGAAGCAGAGGAAATACTACAAATCCTGGCTATTCAAATTTAGAAAAAGGGTACAACCAACAGAGTTGTTAATTGAAAGGATACTTCAGAAGAAATTTCAGAAAGTTAATGTTGCTATAGTGGAAGGTATGCAAGTGCAAAGAGAGATTGATATTCCTTTGCTGAAATCAGAACAAGAACATACTAAGAAGAAGCAAATGAAATCTTCTAAAGGATGGAAGTTCAAAGATAAACAGAAGCTCAAAGTTAGGATTGATGATAGATTGTGGCATGCTCCTTTGAGTATTGAGGAGGTTGTACTGACTTGGTATAAGGCAATTACACCAACAAGATGCATTCTTGCTTATGTCACTAAGTTAGAGAGACACTCCTCTCGGGTTCAGGGAGCTAACGATGATCAGTTGAAACATGTTTACAATGGATCAACTTCAAAACATCAAGGTTTGCATATTCTGACTTTTCCCTTGTGAGAGATATTGTTCATGAACTTGCATATGGATTCAATAAAAGAATGTTGGATTCAAGAGTCATTCGAAAGTTTATTTTTGGTAATATGGAATTCATCATGCGACATACATGGGAATATTTGTTCCAAGTAAAGCACCAATGGAAATATAAGACGAGGAAGAATAGTACAAGATGGATCAGCTGGAAAGAAATTCTTGCAGGATTTACTAATAATCCCAACTAGACTTTGACCCGTGCCAAGCACGGGATTAAAATATGTTAAACTAAAACACCATACTAATTACACTTAAAATAATCATTATCATCATATTATTGCACGGGTTTCTACTTCCTTTCATTTTTTCATCATATTTTTATTTTTGGGAGACTCTGATCGTTATATAATTTTCTTTTTCTATTTAATCATAATTTTTACTAAACTAATTGATATTTTTCATTTTCTTTAATTTAGAGATTAACCAAACCGCGTATCATTTTAGCTAAATAGCTCATCTCGTAACCTAATATCTAAATTTATAAATATAAATATTATACTCAAAAACCAGTCATATTTACAGTGAAATCTCAAATCTTGCAAATCTTAGTCTTAATACAAGTACTTTTATGTTCTGATACATATATGTGGATTTGACTTATTAATACATAAAATTTATATTTAATACATATTGGATAACTTTAATATAAAATTTTAAAATTTTGAATTATCAAATTTTCATTTCAAAAATATTTACATTATTAAATTATCAATATTTAAATATTTTAATATTATCTTTTTAAAAAATTTAAATGGATTTTGATATTCACGAATAGTTTTAATTTTTATTCATATCTAAAATATTTAAAGTTTACGTTTAAGATGGATTTAGATTTAGTCAGAAATATCTTGTATATCTAACTAATAAAAAGGAGGTCAACCTCTTCAATGAGCCATGCCACATCAGCCTTGAAAGAGAGCTTCCCTTTTTGTCACCTCAGCTTTCAACACCGCTTTCAACACCACACTGTTTTCTCCTAAAACTTCATGCCGTCTCACATGTTAAGTCCTTAAAACGGTATGCCGTTCCTGAGGTCTCTCTTCGCTACACACACAAAACGGCAACAGATCCAGCCACCGTGTCTCCCTAGAAACTCACCACTTCGTCTTTCCAATCGTAACCTAAACCATCACTACTACACCAACAATTAAACACAGCAAGATATAAATCGTTGTCGAGAGGAAAAATTCCACGCCAGGTCACATATATGAAGAAGAAAACCCACCATGGAGCGATACAAGGCGGTGTTCTTTTCCCTATCCGATGCCGCGAGTGGAATCGAGATACTGCCGTAGGAGATGACGACACATCTGGTAATGGTTCACGCCTTCAACTCAGTAACACCATTTGCCCTTCTTGCGCAAGATCTTAGCCTTCTCGATGTGAATCCACTTCTCCCAAACGATGTGCTCTCTCATCTCTACCATCGCCCCCAGATCCTTATACTGATTGGCCGAATTGAAGCCATCCCGTGCCGTCTCTTCGAACTCCGGCAAGTCGTTCCTCCCCATTTATTCTCTCTCTCTCTCTCTCTCTTTCTCTCTCTCTCTCTCTCTCCTTCAGTCTTCTTCCTTATTCTCTATCTCCCAATTTGACCAGGATACAAAGTCATAGTACCTTCATGCTTGCGCGTAAACTCAAGATTATCTCCTTTTGCTTATTAAAAATGAGATTCCTTCATCGGTGATGTCCCTTCAACGAATAGATTTTTGGATTCTGGGAACCATGGCTGATTCTAAAACTAAACTCTGTTTAGCCTCTGTTTTTTTGCTCTCAGAGCTTCTCTCTGCTTCTCACTTGAAGGTACACTTTTCATAATCATATGTTAGCAAATTTCACACTGATCTTGATATCTGTAAGAAGATCGAAAGTCATTTATAAATGTTGGTTTTGACACCACTTACCTCTGTTTATCGTTTAGTTTGTTTATCTATAGCTCTTGTGTTTTGAATTCATTGTCATCGTTTATCAGTTACTAACTCTTGATTTTGTATATGTGTGTTGATAGCTATATGAACAGATCAGCTAAAGCTTCAGTCTTTTTGTGGATTTTATAAGGTTAAGATTCTACCTATTGGAAGAAAACTGGTTTTGATGATATCTGTGGTTTTGGTTTTAGGGACATAGTGGTTCTTGCTGGGCATCTGGTGCTAATGAATCATTATCTGGTAGATTTTGTATCCAATTTGGAATGGTAAATATTTTATTTGGTAAATTATTGACACCTTTCGTTCAGACATACGATTCGTTATTGATTTTGATTCGTCTTATTTAAGTTTGGTGAGCTTTTTGAAATACACGTTTCTCTTACCAAAGGTTCCCGACTTCTTACGGAGTTCAAGTCCAAAGAAATGACCAACGTGAGTCCAATATATTACAAAGTAGAATTTGCGGTCACCACCGACATTGATTCCGATCTATATGGTAAGAAAATAGGTACATGTGTCTTGGATCATGAAAGTAGTCAGTTAGATTTGTCTCTTTGATGCTTGATATGTGAAAACGTTATACTCTAGGGTCATGAAAATGTTTTTCTTTTTAATCAGTTTATCGTATAATTTTCCCTGCAGAATTCCCTACCTCATGAGGAAGCTGTTGTTTTCGTTATTTCCACGATACGGCAAGAAGTCTCTCGACATTGATTCAAAGTTTGTTTGAATTTCTTCAAATACTAACAATGTCTTCTGTCATTGCAGCTTTAGTGTTGGATGTGAACATGATCAGAAGAAAGAGCACATGCTCTGTTTTTCTCTACAAGGTCTTCAAACTTTGTAGTCCTTGGAGATAGAGGATATAGAGAATTCGCAAGGCTGGTTTCGTAGTTCATGATGGCGATGACGAGAAGGAGGAGGAGGATTGTTGTGTAGAGATTTTTATTTAGAGAGGTTAAGAATATTTTAAAATTGGAAGCCATAATATGAGCTTCTAACTCTGACATGGATTAGCAAGAAGACGGATTATATATATTTGCACGCATAAATTTGGTATATTGTATAATAAATAGAAAGGTAAATGTATACTATTATTATTGGTTCTTTTGACAAAGTTTGTACAAAGTAGATTCGTTATCCTTCAAGTGGTTTTCTGGTCTTTGATATTCGTATAGAGATGTGTGAGGTTGACATTGGACTCCTCGAAGCAAGCTCTAAGTTTCGTATATATATTATTATCCAAAAAGAGATTAGAATATATAAATATCGACTTTTATAAATAAAGATGTAGAGATAAAAGTCGTGTGGAGCTTACACTTATGGAAGCCTAGAACAATTTAAATTAAATAAATTAAATGATTTTATAATACTTTTACGAAGCAGCCAAAATATTTTATGAAAATAAAAGTAATAAAAAACAATAAAAATTTTAAATATTAATTTTAAAACTCTATTCTTTTAATCTTCCAGATGTATTATTTTTAGTTACTTTTAGTTTTAAATAATTTTCCCATATATTATATATTAGTAAATAATGTATACAATCTATTAAAGTAGTTAAATATAGAAGTTTATTTTCGACAAAAATCTCGCTTTTAGTTTACAACAAAAAAGTTAGTAGCTTTTGGCATGTGTTTTTTTGGTCTAACGTGAGACACGTTTTTCAAAAAAGATCTGGAAAAATATCTTTTGTTATAAGGTGGAAGAGATTGTCCGATATAAAAATAAAAAATACATTAGCTTTGAGGAGAAACTAAACAAGATGAGCAACAAAAACTCCAAACCTGATAATCAACAACTCAATTATCATAATATGATGCTAGAGGTGGAAAAAATATATCAACCTACCATAATATCCTTCACAAAAAGACTCTTAACAAGACCAAGTTGCACATATATGAACAATAAATGTGGACATTGTATTAGATGTCACGTCGTGATGGCGTTGTTATTTTTGCAATTCGTTTTATGAACACTTTACATGGGTAAAGAGATCTACAAAGAATCATACCCCAACAACTATAATAGCAAGAATGAAATAAAGTGATTATTTGGAAGTGGTGAAAACATGTTTTATCTGTAATTTATCGAAAAACCCAACATAAATAATGTTGGATGTTTTCGCTTATGCGAACTGACAGTGGTCAAGATACGATTATTGATGGTCAATATAAAAGATGGTATAATATGTGTATATGTATATAAGTGTGTCCTTACACAATATGCATAATCTATTATATGAACTACAATAATACAAAACCAAATTGAATCCAATTTAAGCATCGTTTAGATTTTAAACATTCTACAACAAGCCCTATGACCAAAAAAACAAGTTAATATTTTAAGACAAACTAATAGTGTCATACTTTAAATCATAAGGACGCATCTTGCTCAACTATGAAAAATAAATAAAACTATGCCAATTGCTTATACTTAAAGAAATTAAATACTACCATTTTGTATACTTATATGAATTTTTCCTACCAAACCCACAAAGATATATATATGTAGACATCAAAATTTTGCAACTCAAAAAGATAATAAGCTAAACATATTATATATATACTAAAATATGAACGAGAGTAAAACAAATAACTAAAATATTTTGAATTCACAAATAAAAAAGATCAAAGTATCACAATAAAAAAGAAGATGGATTTGCAACACTTTTATCATTGTTTTTTATTTTTATTTCTATAAAAAAACATCAAAACATCAAAAGTATTACGTTTTTGGTAACCCATTACAAAAAATTGCATACACCGCGTTCTCAATGGAACACTGCCCTAAGTACAACAACAAAAAATTCACCATACATGCTATCCTAACTCACAAAAATGAAACAATTGACGGGATAAACGAATACATGCTCACTCAGACAAACCACTATTTTACACTACGCAGATACCAATTTTCGATCACAATTTGTTACTCGTGACTATAAAAAAAATGTCAAGACCAAGTCTGAAGCAAGTCTTTATATACCTGCATCGGACAGCTTTCATTCATGGACAACTATATGTTTCTTTTTCTAGAGTTACAAGGCCTCGAGTTTTATGCATCTTACAAGGAGAAGAGGAACCAAAAGACAATGTCAAAGATATTGTCTACAAAGAAATCTATAATGACCTCCCAGAAAAAAGGTACGCAACAATTAACTTTAAAAATCTCTACAAATTGCAGGTTACATATCCGCCATGCTAAATCACAATTAATATCAAAATATATATAACACACAACAAAGATTGATCTTGAAAGTTGAATCAAGAGATTGCTAAGTAACAGTAAACAATTTTTTTTCATCATATCTAAACCAACACAACTCATGCTAGCAATAACGATATAAAAATGTAGCATGCTTTTAATTGTGTACATTCAGTAGGTTACTTGAATCCCGAGCTAAAACCAAACAAGCGTAGAGAAGCTCTCGCCGGGGAAGACAAAAGGGTTTTCAACCTTAAAAGCAAACAACAAAGATAGCCAACACTAACCATTTATGTCAAACACTTACTTCCAACTATGACGCACACTTTCAACTAGTTACGCCTAAACCAAACTATTTTTATCTTAAGATATTTATTTTATTTTCCCAAATTTAGATTTTATAATTGGTTATGTTTTATTCAATTTTCTGCAAAATATTATAAAATGGAAATGTGATATTTGGAAAAAGAAAAATGCAAAATATTTAATTTACAATTATTCAATTATACATAAAATAACTATAATACATGAATATATTTACTAATATGATTACATTAATTTTGTATAATACAATCTGAAACCTATATTTAAAGTGTCTATTTTATTTGGGAAGTAAATTCCTCAAAATTTTCAATTATTGTTAATTATTTTAAGATTCCCTATATCACGGCTACAAAATGTAACTTTAGAAAAAAAAAAGATATGAAGAGTGTGTTCCAATCATTTGCCAAAAACAAAAACCGATCAGTTTGACAATAAAATTGGGAATAACCCGATCAACCAAAAAAATAAAAGAAAAATCAAAATATACATAACTTAAAGCTATCCACCTCAGCATTGTATGCTTCCCCCACAACTTGCCACATCATCATTAAAACACTTCTCCAAAAACTCACCCAATTATCCTAGGAAATCTTATATTTCATGTATGGACCATCGTATATTAAAGACAATATCAAATCCTCAAATAACTACAAAATAATTTATGGGTCAATGTAAGTTTTTATAGGCCAAAACCAAACGAACGAGTCCACCGCTTTGCTTCTCCACGTTCTCGCACATCGTCGTCTTCCTCATATCCCGTTTCGTCTTCTCTCCGTTTCATATCTAAACCACAATTGCATCCACCATTAATAAAGATAGCTACATATATTCGCCTACCAATTAAACTCAAGACCTCGCACATCGCCCTCCTTATATTCCCAATAACCATAACATCCACCATTAATGTTTTTCTCCCAATATAACAAAAAAGGCCGCAAACGTCGATTATTTGCCCCCTAAAGCTACTCTTCCCCAACCATATAAAGCATTCCAGAATGTGTAAGGTTTATGGCTTCGTAGTTTCCATATGATGGAGTTTTTCAATGATGCGTATAAGGTTAGTCTGACACTCTTATGACAACGTCTTAAGAGAACAAAATAAAGAGAACAAAATCTAAATAAACCCCATAAATCTAAATAAAACTTTGTCACAATAAAGAGAACAAAATAATTCTCATCCGCAAATAAAACATAACCAAATCCTAAACGCACCAACTAAACGAGACGAAGGAAATTAATCAGACAACAATACTAAAAACGAAAATATCGCAAACACCAATCCGCGCGTAGCGCGGACGTAGTCCTAGTATATTTTAAAAGTTAATATTTGTAGAGATTTTACATTGATTTTAAAAATTAATATTAATTAGAATGTTTTGATTGATTATATGTTCCTTAATTTACTCTTTGATCGACACATAAGCTATTTCACACTTATTTTCTCTCCTCGTCTCTTCAATCAATATATAAGATGAGGGTAATGATGCAGCAATATTAACTCGATGTACACAACAAACTGAAAGGGAACACGCTTCTACAGAGAAAATCTTATGGCGGTGGTAGGTTCTTACTCTGTGTACAAATACCAGAATACGTGGCTCTTGTGTGAGGAGAGTGAGTAAGTATGAGGAGCTAAGTACATTTTCTTATAGCAGTATAACAGAATAGCTTAGCGCACTCCAAATTTATCCTTACAATGCTTTCGTTTTGTGGAGAATCTCTACACAACCTGCCACAAAGGATGAATTTGATGTAGAGACAAGAGGGCCATTGTAGCTTTGATCTTGTCCACTGTGGGGAACATTCGAATCACATTCTTCTCTATTTGGCATCGTTGGCGAAGCAAGAACATCAACCATAGTGTTTTGAAAATGCTGGTACAGTGGAATGCTTTTACCCTTTCACGCTTGAGGACAAGCGTTGTTTTAAAGGGGCAGGTATTGATACGTTCCATAGTGTCTTCAAGCATAAGAAAGGCTCTCTTAGATTCAGAGGCTTTGAGCAACAGCCCTATAACTAATACATAAATAAGATTGCTTGTTATTTCTTTTCTTCTTCATGCTTAATATTGTGATGTTTTCTCTTTGGTGATGTGCCAAGAGGGTGATGATCAATGTAGATCATCATTTGCTTGAGGAATGCTTAGAGATCTAAGTATGTCAAGTTTGGGTTTCTAGAGCCTCTTGTTCTTATTTAGTAATCGGATCTTATCGAATATATAAAGAAAGTTCTACAAATTGTTCTGGTTTTCTCTTTACTATGATCCGTTCTAATCTTCGCTAGAGCTAAACTCTATCAATCTGCCTCCGGATGCAGACCATATCTATTTATGAACTTGTGGAGCAATTTTTCATGGTCAATCACTCGGATCAATACTTAACGCATCAGCTATATTTTTTAGAATCTCGCAATTTGAAACAATTAAGTATCCACAGAGTAATGATCTTCTTGAAATGCATGAACTTATAAACTTTTGAGAGTATAAGATGCTTCTCGGTCTTTTCTATACTCCTGTGACACCCATGCTTCTTCTGTTTACCTAAGTATATGAGTTAGATAAGTCCAATATTTTAGGAATGAGTTTAGGTTCCTGATTCTTAGGGGATTTGGCTTTATCGTTGGTTCACATTATTGTATAAATACTCGATCACATTGATTCAATAGACAAGTTGGCTTGACACCTAATTATATATGGTATCAGAGCAAGATCCTTTTCTTTTTATCTCGTCAAGTCGTTCATCGTGTTCTTTGATTACGGTGACGATCTGTTCTTTTACTTTTGAAAATTTTGTTTGCTCTGCTTTCTTAAAAGAAACAGCGGACCTTCTTTTGTTAAAATAAAAGTTATGGCTGGAGACGAAGCTCTTTCTTCTATCTCTGGTTTGACTCCTGTGGAGAAAGCGATGGAAGCTTCTACGATATCGCCATACACTCTGTATGCATCGGATAATTCGGGTGCGTTGATCACACCGGTGCTGTTAAACGGTGACAATGACAACGAATGAGCTTCACAGATGTTCAATGCATTGCAAGTCAGGAGGAAAACCTGTTTTATTAACGGGTCTCTGAAGAAGCTAGACATAGTTCATCCCGATGTGGAAATCTGGATCACGGTTAATTCCATGATTGTGGGATGGTTGCGCACGTCGATTGTGCCAAAATTTCGCTCTACTGTGACATATATAACATATGCTAGTCAATTGTGGAGTGAATTAAAAGAGAGGTTTGATGTCGGTAACACAGTTCGTCTCCACCAGATAAAGTCACAGATGGCTTCCTGCAAACAAGATGGACAGACAGTCTTAGATTATTATGGCCATCTTTCTACTCTGTGGGAGGAATTGAAAGTGTATCAGCCCGTGGTCAGCTACTCGTGTGGTGCTGCTAAGGAATACTCAAAACAGAGAGAACAAGAGAAAATCCACTAGTTTGTCCTTGGGCTTGGTGATGTGAGATTTGGTGTTTTGTGCACAACGGTCATCGCCATAGATCCTTTGCCCACCCTCGGAGAGGTCTATTCAAAGATCATACGAGAAGAACAACGTCTCACTTCCTCTAGAACTCGTGAACATCAGCAGGACACAGTTGGCTTTGTGTCACACAGTGAGCAGAGTCATGATTCAGTAGCTCAAAACAGAACTGATTTGCAAATAAGTCTCACTGGCCGATCTGATGTGTCTTTGACTAATCGAAATCGTGAACGTCAAGTTCTTTGCTCACATTGTGGCAAAGCTGGACATGAGAAAAAGAGTTGCTGGCAAATCATTGGTTACCCTGATTGGTGGGATGAACGTGGTGGAAGAAACTCTCAAGGTCGAGGCAGAGGCTCCACACCTTTCGGTAATGGCAGAGGACGAGGACAAATTACAACTAGTCACGCGACTAGCTCCAATCCGTCTTCGGTTCCAGAGTTCTCACAAGAACAATGGAAGGCAATCTCGAAGTTGATTCATGAAAAGATGTCTTCTAGTTCCGACAAGTTATCTGGTAAGAGAGATTGTGGTGAAGTTATTCTTGATACGGGGGCCTCTCAGCACATGACCGGAAGGCTCTCGATGCTCTCTAATCTTGAAAACACTCCACCATGTTTTATTGGTTTTGCTGATGGTGGTCGGACGGTGTCCATTAGCAAAGGAGATCTTTATCTCTCCGACAAAATCACTCTCTCTAATGTGTTATATGTGCCTAACCTTAATTGCACTTTAGTTTTAGTAGCAAAACTCCTCAAGCAATTGAATTGTTTTGCATTATTTTCTGGCACTTTTTTCATTTTACAGGACTGTTCTACGAAGATTATGATTGGAGCTGGTAGGGAGTGTGATGAAGTGTACTACTTTGAGGATGTTATGTCAGCAAGGATTAATCGTGTAGATGCTACTTCATATTTGGTTTTATGACATCAACGACTCGGTCACCCGTCTTTTCATGTGCTTTCTTCTTTACATTTGTTTTATGGATCCTCGAAATCTGCTTGTTCTAAAACATGTGATGTGTGTTTTAAAGCTAAGCAGACTAGAGAAATGTTTCCCGATAGTTTCAATAAAGCTATAGAAAGTTTTTCTCTAATTCATTGTGACGTTTGGGGCTCGTATATAATTCCATCATCTTCAGGCGCAGTCTATTTTTTAACCATTGTTGATGACTTTCCCCGTGTCGTCTGGACATATTTGTTAGTTGAGAAGTCGAAAGTCAGTACAGTACTCCGCAACTTCATGGCATATACAGAAAGACAATACAATAAATCGGTAAAGATGGTTCGGAGAGACAATGGTACAAGTTCATTTGTCTCTCGTCGTTTTTTAAAGAGAAAGGAATCATACATCTAACATCTTGCGTAGCTACACCTCAACAAAATGGGCGTGTTGAACGTAAACACAGGCATATACTAAATGTAGCTCGTGCTTTATTGTTTCAAGCTTATTTACCTGTTCGTTTTTGGGGTGAAGCAATTCTCACTGCAGCCTATTTAATTAATCGAACACCGTCTTCAGTACTTGATGGTCGCTCTCCATATGAAGTCCTTAATGGTGAGAAGCCGTCATACAGTCAACTACGTGTTTTCAGGTCAGCGTGTTACGTTCACCGGGTAACAAAAGATAAAGAAAAGTTCGGAGAACGAAGTCGTGTTTGTGTTTTTCTCAGCTATCCTATTGGCAAGAAAGCGTGGAAGGTGTTTGACATTGAACGAGAGGAGTTTATTATATCTCGTCATGTGGTCTTCAAAGAAACAGAATTTCCGTTTGCCACCTCTGTTTCTTCTTCACAAGAAGATCCTTTGCCGACAATACCTGACATACATGACGAAGACTGGTTGATTCACCCGACATCTCCAACAAGGGGGAGTCTCTCTGATTCTCCTACATCTGAGCAGACCACCAGAATAACAGCCTCTGCATCTCGTTCTGATTAGTCGGCGGTCTCTGCTCTTGCATCTTCTGCACCTTCATCGTCCGATCTTCAAGAGTCTGCTCCTACAGATTTTGTACCCGTTCCGGTTGTGCCTTATGCTCTTGAAATGAAACTACCCTCTACTGATAGTTCAGTTCAGAACACGCCACAACAACCAACAGAGAAACAGCTTGGCAGGGGTCGCTAGAATAAAAACAGTCGGTGAAGCTTCGCGATTATGCTGCATATAACACCTCCTGTAGTACTCTCACTCCTCACACTCCTGTCGTCTCTACATCAGACTCTTCGGAGGTCCCAGGTAGCACATCTTTCCCTTTAACACATTTTATTTCTGACGAGTGTTTTACTCCAAGCCATAGAACTTTTCTTACGACACTTGTCTCTTCAAATAAGCCAAAACACTTCAAGGAAGCTATTGAAATTGACGTTTGGCGAGATGATATGTTTACAGAGGTAGATGCCCTTGAGTTTCATCGTACTTGGGACATCGTCGATTTTCCTCCAAATAAGACAGTCGTGGGGAGTCAGCGGGTTTTCAAGACAAAATACAACTCTGACGACTCAGTTGAACGTTAAAAGGCTCGATTGGTGGTTCAGGGTAATAACCAAGTTGAAGGGGAAGTCTATAACGAGACATTTGCTCTGGTTGTCAAGATGACAACGATTCGGACTTTACTCCGTATTATGGCAGCTAGGAAATGGGAAGTATACCAACTAGATGTCAACAATGCGTTTTTGCATGGTGATCTCGAAGAAGAAGTATATATGAAACTCTCTCCAGGTTTCCGACATTCTCACCCTAACAAAGTGTGTAGAAAAAAGAAATCATTGTATGGTCTTAAGCAGACTCCTCGGTGTTGAATCAAGAAGCTTTCTAATGCTTTACTTAAGTTCGGTTTTACTCAATCATATGATGACTACTCGTTGTTTTCATACACCAAAAACGGTATGGAAATTCGTGTTCTCATTTATGTTGATGATTTATTGATTTGTGGTAATGATAATTACATGCTTTTCAAGTTCAAAGAATACTTGGGCAAGTGTTTTGCTATGAAGGATTTAGACAGGCCTAAATATTTTCTTGGCATTGAAGTTAGTCGGGGAGCTGAAGGAATTTATCTGTCTTAAAGAAAGTACGCGTTGGATATTATCGCGGATTGTGGGTTTCTCGGGTCTAAACCAGCGGCTCTACGTGAGATAAAATGGATACGGAAAGTGTTGAGAGGATTAGGTGTTAACCAATCGGAGCCATCACGTCTCTTCTGCGATAGTAAAGCGGCAATACATATAGCGGCGAATCTTGTCTTTCATGAGCGTACCAAACACTTTGAGTCAGATTGTCATTTGGTGCGTGATGCTATTCGAGACAAGATCATCACTACTCATCACATTCGGACTAACGAGCAATAGGCGGATATTCTAACAAAAGCTCTAGGTAGTGTTCAGTTTGAAACTTTAATGTCCAAGTTGGGCGTTCTTGACTTACACGCTCCAACGTTAGGGGGAGTATATGAGTTAGATAATTCCAATATTTTAGGAATGAGTTTAGGTTCCTGATCCTTAGGGGATTTGGCTTTATCGTTAGTTCACAATATTGTATAAATACTCGATCACATTGATTTAACAGACAAGTTGGCTTTGACACCTAATTATATACTTAGTCTTCTTGCCCTTTGCGTACATTATTTATTGCCATCAAGTAAGTTTCCTTCCTGCTTTTTCCTTCCTCAATTGGGTCTTTCCGGTTTGAAAGTGAATATTTTTTCGTGTGTCTGTCAGATAATAAATGTATACAATCAAGAATACAAAAGAGCTGCAACATTTTGGCATATTGTTCATGGACGAATCATGGCTGCATTGATAATATCACAGTTGCTTTTGATTGGTCTATTAGGAACGAAGCATGCTGCATTAGCAGCACCGTTTCTCATCCTTTCCCTGTGCTTACCATCTGCTTTCACCACTTCAGCAAAGGTTGTTATGAGCCAGCCTTCATCTTATACCCTTTACGGGTTTGTTGCTTCTCCTAACAACCATTTCACATTTGCTATCTATGTAAAATCACACCAAAATAACTAATTGATTGTTGTATTGATAGGTTGTTTTGTTCTTTACAGGAAGCTAAGATGAAATGTACATTGGAAAAAGCAAGAGATATGAACCTGAACCTTTAAGGCTACTTGCAAGATGCTTACATTCATCCGGTTTTAAAAGGAGATGAAGAAGATGATGATGATGATAGGCTTTGAAAGTTTGAGAAGGAAGCCATCATCGTTCCAACCAAACCCCAGTTGCACAGCAATACTCTGGGCCTCCAGCTGCTGGGAAGATCAGCGGAGACTCTATGCTGACAAGTATAATACATACATATGCTAATAATATAAATAAAGTTTTGCATATATAATTGCCAAAAAATAGAAAGAAATATTTAACTTTGATTTGGCCTATATATATACCAATAAAAATTCAAATCGTTGGTTCTAGACTCTCATTTAGTAACTGAGCTCTTAAGAATATGTATCTATATGTCTTTACAGCGATTTAAATATCAAATCACTGAAAAAGAATAAAAATAATTCAAAGTTCTGGCTTCGAATCAAAATGTTAAATACAAAATCTGTAAATGTCCAAAATCTCTTTTTTCTTCAAATGCCAATAAATTTTGTAGAATAGCTATCTAATCCATCACAAACGGTTTTATCTTTGACCAAAAATATTATATATTTTTAAAATAATTAGTATATATGCCTAAGTCTGTATTTTCCCATGGTCAACTATATAATGCTTTTCAAGAGTTCGATCAATATTTGTTTGGAAGATTTTAATCACTGATAAAGAGGGGAGATGTCAGAGAACAACAGAGAATGTAGTATATAAAGTGGTCTTCCAAAACATTGGATGCACCTGCATGATGATCATGTAAACATGAACGATGTTCTTTGTACTTACTTTCTTCTTTCTATTATTTATGGTCAATCAATTTCTAAAAAATCTATTACCGTTTGTTTGCTTTTACAGAAACATTGACACTTAAAATTTCTATACTAACTTTTCTATCGTTTAAATTCTTCACTTGGTGGCTTGTGCATAGAGAGCTAGACTGAGACATGGTCGCATGGTAGACATCTTCGTGGTTCTTATTTTAAACAATTTTCTATCAATCACATGGTCGCTCTATCCTAAAAAAATCAAAACGACAGTCTAATTTATTTTTTCGGATCGTTATTGGATTAGTCGACACTTTTAGGATTCGGATGAATTTTGAATGATTTTTAGAAATACAGACTTAGGCATTTAATAATATAAACATGTGAACGTTATGATAATCAAAATGATTGGAAACGTATAGTTTATTGGTAGGGTTAATAGTGTATGTTTAGATATTTAATGATTCATCCCAACTTTTCATTTGTTGTAACGAATCTCTCGTGTTTATCAGGTTTAAAATCAACGAATAATCAAATAATTTTTTTCTTTATTCGAAATCAACAAATTGCTGCGCATGAAAAAGAATTCTATGAAAGTTTAGGGGTATGCCTCAACCACGCGGTTTTCATAACTTAGGAAGTTGTAACCAATTGCTTATGGATGAGTTGGCTTATGATCGTGAAAGAGAAGAGACCATATGTAACGAAATGCGACCTTTGATAACAGACGAACAAGCATATGTTTATACAGAGATATTTTACGTGACCATCAATAATAAATGTGGCATCTTCTTTGTCTACGATTTTGAGGGAACTGGAAAAACGTTTATGTGGAGTATTTTGTCGTCTTCTTTACGATCTATGGGACATATCGTCTTGAATTCAACATTCGGTGGGATTGCTTCTTTGTTATTTCCTGGACGGCGTACGACACATTCTCGGTTTGGATTGCCAATTAACCCAAGTGAATACATTACGTGTTCTTTTAATTCATGATCAGATCAAGCAGAGGTATTACGACGGTGTAGTCTTATTATTTGGGATGAGACTCCTATGATGAGTAAACAATTTTTTGAGACTTTAGACCGGAGTATGAGTGATGTTATTAGGTGTAGTGGGGATGTGCCTTTTGGAGGAAAAGTTTTTTTTCTCTGGGGGATTTTCGTCAGATCCTTCCTGTTATTCTGGGTGGTGGTAGCGCCGAGATCATACTAACTACGTCTACGTTAAAATCTTCTTATCTTTGGCGTCATTACAAGGTTCTAAAACTTACTAAGAATATGAGGTTACATGCCGATTTAGGTGATCGTTCGCTCGACGAGCTTCAGACATTTTCGTAGTGGATTCTAAACATAAGAGATGGTAAAGCCAATGAGATGGGTTAGGTTGAAGCTGGCGTAGAAATACTCGAAGACCTACTCATTATTGAATGTGACGATCCTATTAAAACAATTGCCAGAGAGACTTATGGGGAGTCTTACAACAGATGCATTGACCCGTTGTATTTTCAAGATAGGGCAATTCTCTGTCCATGAAATGTTAATGTTGATATCATCAACCATTATATGTTGTCGCAGATGATAGGGATACTTATTTTTTGTTGTAGTGATTATTTGGTTGTTGTTTTCGTTAGTCTTACACGTCTTTGACTTTCTAGATGAAGAAAGGACTTATTACAATGTTGATAGTATCGAGACTTCTGATACAAGCGCTAATATAACATGCTATATTCGGAGGAGTTTTTGAATAGTATCAAGCTATCAAGACTGCCAAATCATTTTTTGACTTTAAAAGTATGTGCTCTTATTATGTTGATAAGGAACATTGACTCAAAGGAAGGTCTATGCAACGGAACGAGGCTTCGGTTTTCCTAGCTAGCTTTTCGTGTTATTGAAGCTATGGTGATTACTGGTGACAAAGTTGGACAAAAGATCTTGCTTCCTAGAATGTTCATTTCTCCTTCGGATGAAGAATTTCCCTTTAGGATGAGATGTTGACAGTTCTCTGTAGCTATTGCATTCGCGATGATAATTAACAAGAGTCAATGACAATCGCTTCAAAAAGTTGGTGTACATTTTTCTAAACCTTTGTTTTCGCACGGTCAACTATATGTAGATCTTCTGAAAGTTCGTTCAAAATCAGGACTGAAGATTTTGATTACTAACGAAGAGGAGAGACCTCAGGCAACAACAAAGAACGTTGTGTTTAAGGAAGTTTTCTATAACATTGGATGAGCAGATGTAATGATCCTTTCAACTAGGCGATATACGAGGTATTTTTTATAATTGATCATTTACCTAAACGTCTACATACTGAATTGTTGATGTTTTTCCTACAGAAAATATAGCGGGTTGATACAACTAACGGCTGAGGTGTTGCTTTTGAAATTTCGTTTTTCATTTCTATGTCAGCTTGTTTGGTAGGCAGAAGAGGATTGTGTTAAAAACTTCTCTCCATTGGTTACAAACATCAACACTAATGTTTGGGTGTTTCCGTTGTCGATTAATAGCTGCGGGATAGCGAAACACCTAAACACTTATCGAACATGTTTTTGTGAGTAATTGTTAAAAAAATCCATGCCCGTGACCCCGCACGGGCAATACCTTGTTAAGCTTGGAACGCAAAAGTATTCAACTCCAGAGAGAATTAATTATTTAAAAAACAAAAAACTAATGTTACTTTCTTCTTCTTGAAGCAATCTCCATCGCCCAAGCCTTGCCAATATCAGTCTGGAACTTTCCTGAGAATCAAACAACGGCAAGCGTTAACACCATCCAAATGATTGTGAACTTGGATTATGATTTACAACCGAAAATACCTGCGGTTGACTCGAAAAACTCTTCTAGATCTTTTCCTTGAGCTGCAGAAAACAAGCGGAAAAAAACCTAAGTTTTTCATTTCCAGTTTCCACTAAACTTATTTCTCAAATGAAGAATCATGAGAAGCTTTTTGTTGCAGTCATTACCCTGTTCATATTCCAAAGCTTGTAATATCATCTCAAGCTTATCGAAATCTTTGACAACCTTAGCCTCGGGTGAGGCATTTGCTTCATATTCCCTCCAAAGCTCAGCAATTTCTTTTGCTGCAATTACCCCATATATACATTCTTACAAGTGATTTTTACGCAAAATGAGAACCGGATAACCGAAGAAATCATATTTTTCCAAATGGGTGAAAAGAAAGGAGGTAAGAGGACCAACCTCTGTCTCCTCCACCCAAGAGTTTGCACATTTGTTCAAGTGCTTCGCTTTCTCTTCTGTTTTTCTCTTCTTTAGAGATCCCACAAGAGGGTGTAATGTCTCCTACAATGGCTGCCCAACAACAATAATCGAATTCAATTTAAACAGTTGGCGACCTAAATTCTCTCTATAAGTGAAAGAACCAACCTTCTGCAATGTCATGAACAATTGCCATTTTTATGCATCTGAAGAAAGCAAGGAAAGTGTAAAGGACGATTTTTATTTTCCATAAGTTGAAACTTGAAAACAAAGAATCTTACTTGTCTCTGTTTACACCGGGAATATCTGAAGAAATTAGAGCCATAAGACCCATCCGATACATGTGATCAGCTATTGATTCTGGATCTTTAACATCTCTTTTAATCCACCCAGCTCTTGGAGTTGTCTACTTTATGTAAGAGAGGATGGATTACTATAGAATACGAACTGAAAACACTGAAGAAAACTCACCAGATTCACAAAAGAATAGCAATGAAACCAAAACAACATCCACAGATGTACGGAGTAATCAAAAATCATCAAAGTAACCACAGAGCTTGAAATGGTTTAATTTCTCTGAATCAATACAGATTTAGTACAATCATAGACAAGAACATCAATAATATGTAGCCAAGCATGAAGCACTTGAAGTTATCTCCACCACACAGATCCATCTTATAATCTGAACAAATGAAAGATCTTACAAACCGAAGTATGTATCAATTTCTATGTTCTAGGAGATTCCATTGATAAGAATCCGCAGAAATATGAACGATGCATGGATCATATAGATGAGAATTACGAGAGAAGAAATGGTTTCTTTTATTCACCGAAGAAACCACCGGATCTTAGCGAAAAACAATAGGGGGAAGATCCGTAGCTAAAAGTTACCTTACCTTGAGGCGAGTGCACAGTGAGAGAAAATCAATGGCGGATGAAGCGGAAGAGGTCGAAACCGGCGCGGCATCATTAGCAGAAGGAGGAGAGATGGAAGCGCCTCCGCCGGTGAGAGACGAAAACGACGGCATCGAATGAGAGAGAGGGGAATCGGAAGTCATACAGTGAATAGTTCGATTAGGAGAAGAAGCTCCGGCGGCGGAAAAGGTGAATCGGAGGTGGGAACGAGTGAGCGAAGGAACGAGGAAGACGAGCGAGAGAGATTTGCAGAAGAAGACTCGATTCACATTCCTCATTTTGTTTGTTAATCTTCAAGTTTTTTGGGAATCGTGTTTGTTTTACAGATTAAAATTGCTTCTTCCTTCTCTGTTAGTTTATTGGGCCTTATAATATTGGTAACCCATTAGAGTAGTGGGTCATGAATTCAAAATTCTAGAAAAATACACCATTTTTCTCAACATCTAATTTCATTTTATTCCACTAGTTATGTACCGCAGAACCTTTGTCAAATATGCGCTTCTCGCTTCGGAATCAGAGTCGGAATCGGAAGCTCTCGAAAGTTTTAGGAAATTTGAGTTACATAACTTTTCCAAAAAAATTGCTTTGGAAACTCGTTAGAATCTTGTACTTCCATTTTGGAAGCTTACGATTCTGTTTTATAACAATCTCTATATATTAATCGAGGAGACAAAGAGAGAAAATTTTGAATTTTGAGGGTGAGTTGTCAAGCTTAGAGCGATTTAGGAAGTTATTAACCAATAAAATTTTTTAAAATTTTATATTTAATCGTGACATTAATTATGATCCATAATAGTTAAGATATTTAATGATCTGATACATAAATCTAAACAATAAATGAATATTTAATTTGAATTATTTTTAGTTATAAAAAATTTTGCAGAAGATATTTAAAGTAGTGTGTTTTTTTGTCCCACATCGGTTGTGAATGTATAGAAGAGAAATAAAGTTATAGTATAAAATAGTCCTCCCATGTTCACTTGCAAATCATCTTCTTCACATTTCGAATGCGTTCAATTTTAATAAATCGAATCGAATAGTAACTATTTTGTAAATATATTTTTTTCACATGATTGTTTTTTTGTAGAATCTATTCCTCCAAATTGGTTTTCCAATTTGGGAGAGACTTTCTGATTAATGTGTGGTTGGAAAAAAAAAGTAACTATTTTTTGGTTCAAAAATGTTTTGAACTGAGTTAAACATAATTTCTTTCACATTCATTAGTTTTGATTTTTTCGGGTTAAAAACGGACCGAAATCAAATCATTTAATGTTTCGGTTTTCATTTAAATTTTCTAAAAAGATAAAAGTTTATAAATACTTCAGTTTAAAATATTTTGATAAAAATCATTTTACAATATTTTTAAAATTTGTGAAGAATAAAAAAATTATTAAAATTTTTAAATCAATTTCGTAAGTTTAATATATTTAAAGAATTAAAAAATTTAAAGTGGTGTTTTATTTTGTCCTTCATTGTTTATAAAAGTTGTGAAGAACAATAAAATTATTGTATAAAATACACCTTACATGTTCAATTTTTTTTTTTTTTTTGCCAACCACGCATTAATCAGAAGGGGTCCTCCAATCTTGGTAACCAAGATGGCGGCACCTTACATGTTCAATTAGAAGACATATTTTATTATATTTCATAAGTTTGATTTTAAGAAATCGAACTGAATAATAATTAATTTTATGGCTTTAAAATGATTCGAAGTTTTTTAAAAACAAGAATTTTGTATTGTTTGGTCTTTGATTTTTTTCATATTATAACTAAATTGAAACCAAACTGCTTATTGTTTCGGTTCTCAATAGGTCTCAGTTAAAATTTTCAAAATATAGAAAAGATTAAAATTTTGAAAGATATCGGTTTTAAATATTTCGATAAAAAATATAAAAAATAAAATTTTCTTAAACAATGAAATGATCATATATATTATTTGATGAGACATAGAGAGAAAATGATTGAGAGTCAAAATTTGATGTGTCTACCCTATAGTGTTTTGGGGGTTATTAACCAATGAAGAAACTCTAAAATTTACATACTCAATTGTGACATTATTACGATAAAAAAATAGTTAAGATACTTAATGATTGATATACATAATCTAAACAATAAATGAATATTCCATTTGAGTTATTTTAGAAATAAAACTACGATATTTAATAGTGGCATTAATTACGATATAAATTTGTTAAGATATTTAATGATTTTATACATATAATCTAAACAATAAATTTAAATAATAAATGAATATTTTATTTGAGTAATTTTAAATAAATGAGATTTGTAGAAGATATTTAAGTTGGTGTAATGTTTTGTCCCACATCGATTACAAAAGCTTGGAAGAGCAATAATAAACAGCATAAAATAGGTTGTACATGTTCACTTACAAATCATCTTTTCTCACAATTTTATATATATTCGGTTTTAAAAAACGAATTCGAATAATAATTGTTATTTTGGTTCAAAAATATTTTGAGATGAGATAAACTTAGTAACCTTTGCAATCTTTAGTTTTGATTTTTTGGATTAAAAATGAACCGAAATTAAAACGAATGGTTTAATGTTTCGGTTCATTTAAATTGTGCAAATATAAAAAAGATTAAAAAAACTAATAATATTTCGGTTTGAAAGATTTTGATTTAAAAAATATGTTAGCTTTTTTATATTTTGGGGAATTATTAGCCAACGAAAAGCTTTAAGAAAATCTTATTTAATTGTGACATTAATTACGATCTAAAATGGTTAAGATGTTTAATGATTTCATACATATAATCTAAAAATTAAAACTAAACAATAAATAAATATTTTATTTGAATAATTTTAAATAATGAGATTTGTAGTAGATATTTAAAGTGGTGCGTTGTTTTGTCTCACATCGATTGTAAAAGTTTTGGAGAGCAATAATTTACAGTATAAAAGAGAAACGAACATGTTCACTTACAAATCATCTTTTCTCACAGTTCGAATATTTTTTGTTTTAAAAAATCGAATTTGAATAGTGATTATTATTTTTGGTTCAAAAACATTTTGAACTGAGTTAAACTTAGTAACTATTGCAATCATTAGTTTTGATTTTTTGGATTAAAAATGAATCGAAATGAAATCGAATGGTTTATTTTTTCTGTTCTTTTAAATCTTGCAAAAGTAAAAAAGATAAAAAATTTAAAAATATTTCGGTTTGAAAGATTTAGATCAAAAACGTATTTTCTATTTCTTAAATTTTGGGGAGTTATTAATCAATGAAAAACTTTAAAATTTTTTATGTAATAGTGGCATTAATTATAATCTAAAACGGATAAGATATTTAATGATTTTATATATATAATCTAAAGAATAAATCTAAACAGTAATTGAATATTTTATTTGAGTAATTTTAAATTAATAAGATTAGTAGAAGATATTTAAAGGGGTGTGTTTTTTGTCCCACATCGATTGTAAAAGTTTTAAAGAGCAATAATTTATAGTATAAAAGAGGTCAAACATGTTCACTTACAAATCATATTTTCTCACAGTTCGAATACATTCGGTTTAAAAAAATCGATTTCAAATAGTAATTATTATTTTGGTTCAAAAACATTTTGAATTGAGTTAAACTTAGTAACTTTGCAATCTTTTATTTTGATTTTCGAATTAAAAATGAAATGAAATCAAACCGAATGGTTTAATGTTTTGGTTCATTTAAATTCTTTAAAAGTAAAAAATACAAAAGTTAAAAAATATTTCGATTTGAAATATTTTGATTAAAAAATATTATATTTTTTATATTTTTGGGAGTTATTAGCCAATAAAAAACTCTAAAAATTTCTTATATAATAGTGACATTAATTACGATCTAAAATGGTTAAGATATTTAATGATTATATACATGTACTCTAAACAATAAATACATATTTTACTTGAGTAATTTTAAATAAATGAGATTTGCATAATATATTTAAAGTGGTGTGTTGTTTTGTCCCACATCTGTTGTAAAGTTTTGAAGAGCAATAATTTACAATATAAAATAGGTCGAACATGTTCAATTACAAATCATCTATTCTTAAAGTTCGTATACATTCGGTTTTAAGAAATTGAACTCGAATAGTAATTATTATTTCAAAATCATTTTGAGCTGTGTTAAACTTAGTAACTTTTGCAATCATTAGTCTTGATTGTTTGGATTAAAAATAAACCAAAATCAAAGCGAATGGTTTAATGTTTCGGTTCATTTGAATTGTGCGAAAGTAAAAAAGATAAAAAAAAATAAAAATATTTCGGTTCGAAAGATTCTCATTAGAAAAATATTAGTTCTATTATATTTTGGGGAGTTATTAGGCACTAAAAACTCGAAATTTTTTTATTTAATATTGGCATTAGTTACGATCTAAAATAGTTAAGAAATTTAATGATTTTATATATCTAATCTAAAAAGTAAATTAATATTTTATTTGAGTAATTTTAAATAAATGAGATTTGTAGAAGATATTTGAAGTCGTGTGTTGTTTTCTTCCACATCGGTTATAAAAGTTTTGAAGAGCAATAATTTACAGTATAAAGTTAGCCAAACATGTTTACTTACAAATCATCTTTTCTCACACTTTGAGTACATACGGTTTTAAAAATTCGAATAGTAATTATAATTTTTGGTTCAAAGATATTTTGAACTAAGTTAAACTTAGTGATTTTTGTAATCTTTAGTTTTGATTTTTTGAATTAAAAATGAACCAAAGTTAAATCGAATTTTTTAATGTTTCAATTCATTTATATTCTGTAAAAGTAAAAATGATAAAAATTTAAAAATATTTCGATTTGAAAGATTTGTATTAAAAAATATTTCACAATATTTTCAAAAAAAAAGAAAAATTAAATTGTTACTTTTTTTCAAATCAATATCATAAGTCCAATATGCATAAATTTCAATATGCATAATACATCAAAAGTCTCTAAAATGGTATATTGATTTGTCCCACATCGGATGTGAGAATTTTGAAAAGCAATTAACTTGCGGTATAAAATAAATATCACAAGTTCACTAAGAAAGCATCTTTTGCCATATTTTAAATATGTTCGGCTTTAAAAATTGAACCGAATAGTAATTAACCTTTTTAAGTTCAAAATGGTTTGAATTGAGTTAAAACATAAGAATTTTTGTATTGTTTAGTTTTGATTTTTTTCGGATTATAACTAGACTGAATCGAACTATTTAGTGTTCTCAATCGATTTTCAATTAAATTTTACAAAAAGTTAAAAAAAATAAAAAGTTTTCATTTTGAAAATGAATGCAAAAAATCAGAAGTGGCATCCATAAGGAGATTTGACCAGTGGACTTCATTTATCAATAATTGTAGAGATTTATCATTGATTAACTATAAATATTCAAAATATACGTTCTTTCAATTAAATCGAACCAAATAAAATTGGTTTAGGGTTATGTTAAGAGTTTAGATTTTGTGTTAGGGTTAACTATTTAGGGTTTAGTTTTTAGGGTTTATCATTAATGAGGGAATGAAGTTAGAAGAGACGACATTGCCTTTTTATTTGATCTTGATACTATAAGTAAAAAGATTATATATCTAATAACTATATAGAGATTTTATATTGTGTTGTGTAATTAAAATGTCAACAATATTTTGGGTTGTCCGATTATGCTAATAATGTTTAAGATTTTTGTGTTTAGGGTTGGGGGGTGTGAGTTAAGGGATTAGGGTTTATGGTTTAAGGTTGAGTTTTTATCATTAGTGAAAGCACTGAATAAGATTAAAACAGAAGACATTGCCTTTTATATTTAACTTTTTTACCATTAGTTTGAATATTTTATAAAAGATTTGGTTTGAATATTTCAATAAAAAGGAAAATTTTCATAAAAATTAAAATATTCAAATTGTTACTCTTTTAAGCATAATTTTGTAAGTCCGGATGAAACATTAAAAGTATTTAAAGCAGTGTATTGTTTTATCCCACAACGATTGTGAGAGTTTTGAGGAGCAATAAACTTACAGTATAAGATAGACTTCACATGTTTACTTACAAAACATCTTTTGTCAAATTTTAGATATGTCCAATTTCAAGAAATCGAACATAATTGTAACTAATTTTTAGGTTCAAAAATGGTTTGAACTAAGTTTGTTTGGTTTTGATTTTTTGGATTAATATCGAACAAAAAATGAATCGTTAAGTGTTTCAATTCTCATTCTATTATATTTTTATAAAGAATAAAAGAAATAGAACCGAATACTAATTAATTTTTTGGTGTTCAAAAATAGTTTGAATCGAGTTAAACATAAGAACTTTTGTATCGTTTGGTCTGATTTTCCAGATTATAACTAAATTAAAACTGAACCATTTAGTGTTTTAGTTCTCTATTGATTTTCAACTAAAATTTTCAAAATTTAGCAATATTAATACTATTTCAAAAAGTTGGTCTATAGACACATTCATGTTTTATATTACAATTACCATTCAATTGATACTATTTCAATTACCATTCATGTTTTATATTATATAATTTCTCAAAACATACACAATCTTAGTATTACATTGTTTACCCAAATTTTTAAACATAAGATGTTTAAATGAACAACTTTAAAAAATATTGTAATATTAACTACCATAATATCTTTAATTACATATTTGTACACCTTTATTACTTAGAAAAAAATTATAATATGCTATAATCTCGCGCTTGGCATGGATCAAAATTTAGACTTTGCAATGTTGTTTTCAAACAAATTTACAGAAAATTGTCTTAATATTATAATTTATGTTTTACAATATTTACCATTGGACTTATGTTTTGTGATTTTTTAAACCATTTATCGGATCAACTATAAACAAATAATCGAAATTTTTTGTGAAAAAGTTATTACCATGCTATTTCTTTAAAGGTTAATAGTCATTAGTCCATTCATACCATATATAACTTTATCCGTCTATGTCACTTATAAAATTAGCATAAAAAATATCATCTTAAAATCACACAGTTTATTCAAATCTTTAAATCTGCTAAGCATTCAAATAAACCATTTGACAACTACGATATTATATTACAATCAATCTTCCAATTTCTAAGCATACATATTAATATATTTTTTTCAAACTCTCTTATACTATAATCCCACGCTTGGTGCGGATCAGACTCTAGTAGTATTATAAATTATAAAAAAGATTTTTAAAATTTTCATTTTAAATAAATCCAAAAACTAATTTAGTAACTTATTTTTACACGTAATTTTATTCTTTTATTTAAAAAATTTATATGATATACTTATTATCTATAAAACTGTTGTTTACAAAGATGATATGAATCATATGCGAGATTCAAAAATGATAATTAATTCACATTAGTCTTAAAACTTTAAGTTTGATGATTGTTTTTTTTTCTAAAATCGTTATTTAAATTTAAGAACTTGTTTGATCTTTATAGAAGATGTCATCTAAACCTAAAGGAATAAAGTTAAAACATAAGGAAGAAACTTGTCGTAGAGGCTTTATTGCAATTTTGCCTGCAGCTTTATTCGAATACCTTAGAACCCAAAAAAATATCACCTCTTGAAAACGTTCTCGCCAAAGCTCCACCACTTGAAGTAGATTATATAGCCCAAAATGAAGTTGCTCTTTCTTTATGATTTGCACTAAGGTTTTGTTGTCTCCTTGAAAAATGCACATTTGATATCCCTTTACCCAAGTTTGTTGCATGGAAACGAGTAATGCTTGCATCTCTATTTCCAAAGGATCTTGACACGGATGTAATTTCTTTGTGCACGCACAAATGTAGTTGCCATCAGCATTTCGAAGTATCTAACCTGCTTTTGAATTCTCTCTGACATCATGTGCACCATCATAGTTATATTTAATGAAAGATGGGATTGGACGTTGCCATTCAAATGTCTTAGTAGACGAAAGGCCTGACCGTATGCATGCTCTGTTATCTTGCAGGAATACTCTTCCAACTGGAGTTTAATGGCCTCCACTTCTTTGGTGGTAGTCAGATAGGTGGGAGTTTCGTTTTCTCCGCTGTCCACGGGGAGATTGGTTTCTCTACCTCCCGCGAGGGTGTTTTCCTCGAGTTCAATTGTTCGATCTTGCTCTGATCTGCTCATCATGACATAATTGTTAGATTAGCCACCTCTTTTTAGCGTCAAACTTTTAGGGTAGTTTTTGGTCGGCTCTTTATACCACTACGGAAAGTATAGATTCAAGCAAGAATTAGGCGAAATAAGTGGAAAGAGATCTCTTTATTGAATTAATATGTGGGTGCTTGTATTGAAGTTTTGAATGATTGCAATAGGATTTACAAGTCTATATTTATAGTGAAACGCAAATGATGAGGGTCAAATTTGTCTTAGATTTATCTTAGATATTGTGCAGATTCGTGCATCTTAATGAGAATCACGAATGTAGGAATATTCCTTTATTCTCGCTCAATGCGATCCTCAAAAATATCTAGGGAAGTAAAAGAGGAATCTTTCCTTTTTCATCGTTGATATGCCCCGTGGTCCAGATAGCCAGTCTTGTCGTATTCTTGGTTTGGTTTTCCTTGGTATTGCTTCATTCGTTGCTTTAGCGGAGATGCTTTATTTACCCCCAATAGTTCCCGTGAACATCCATCTTCTTCTAAGTCAGAAGCCTTACTCTGATTGAAATCGATCCCTCTCATCTTTGCCCGAATTCTCAATCTCAATGCTCCGTCTGCAAAGAGAACTTCATCCTGAAGTCAACCGCTCATGAGATGTCGTCTAACCACTTGTACCATCCCGATGACGAGTTACCAGCGGAGGATATCACCAACACAAGCAGTGGTGATGTTGTTGCGATATACGATGGTACAACACATGAGGAAGAGGAAGAATCCGTAATAGGACTCATGATGTCGGTTGAGGTTTTGCATCGGAGGAATCCCTAGAGGGTGGAGGGGATGTGACATAATAAAGTTGGTGGTTTACGCGGAGGTTAACGGATGGAGGAAGTCTTAGCGACAAGAGATTTTATAACATCCCAACCCTGGCTCATTGTTTTTCTTCAGCTCATTACCCTTTTAATTTTAAAAAGCCCATTTTTCTCTTTTTCTTAAAAAGTCTCAAATCGAAAGTTTCAGCCTTCCTCCTTCGCTTCCTCCCCTATATATAGAACCATTCCCCCTCTCATTATCTTTACCAAGTCAAAGAAATGCTCTACATAAGGGGTTGGCTTCCTGGCTAGTCCCTACTGGCTTTTAGCCACCGCCTCCGGCGGAGTTGTTTCCGGCGCATTCCCAGAATTTTTTCGGCGAACTCTCCGAGTTATTTTCGGTGAGTGTTTGGCGGTTTTCAGGAAGGTTCTGGCAAGCTCCAACGCTCTTTCTGGTAAGTCGATCATTTCCTTTTTTTCTTTTATTTTCTTTTTAGTCTTCAGTTAAGTTAGATAGTCGGTCTGACCGGTTAGGGTATATTAGATCGGCGGCCTAAGCTGGTCTAGCGAACTAGTCAGTTTAGCCAGCTAGTCGGTTTAGCCGATCTATTCGATGTAGCCAGTTTGGTCCTATCTAACAGGTTCAGCCCAATTTTCCGGATTAGGTCCTCTTCCTCAGCTTTTCATGTTTCTGTTCTGTTTTTCGTTCGAGGTTTTGGAGGTCACTACAGCAAAGCTGTCCGTGCTAGGAGAAAGCTGAGGAATCCGAGCTCTTGTTTCCTAGAAGTCGCGAATGACCCAAGACGTCCCTGAGACCGTTGCCTTTCCTTGGTAAGTGATCACCATTTTGTCCCTTCTCTCGAGTTTCCTTTTTGGGTAGTTTCGGAATATGGCATGTTTCCATTTTTTGAAGCTTCCATTTTAGGAAAATCTCCTTTCCAGGCAGGTTTCCTTTGTGGATAACTTTCTATTTATGACTAGTTTCCATAAATGGAATGTTTCTATTTATGGCAGGTTCCCATGTAAGGTGTAACCTCGGGTTTCCATGTTTAGGTTCTCATATTGAAGGTGGGTCATCAACCAGTGAAATGAGAGGTTATGGAAAATGTTTTGTGAAAGGATTGCAAAAACCGTGTCTTAGTAAGATAAGGTTGTTTTTCGAAAGGTTTTTAATTTGGTAGTTTGCTTGACTGACACGATAGGTGCTTTACTTGGGGTTTAGTGTAGGTTTAGACTTTCGGGGTTAAGCGTGTATCGGGTGAGGTAGAGCCGGGTTTGTGTTGTTTACTCATCCCTCTCTTTTTCCCTTTTTCTTCGTTTTGTTTTGGTGCAAGTTAGTGGGTTAGAAGCGACAGTTCTCATAAAAGTTGGTGAATTTCAATTGGATTTGGATGACTCAGTTGATTAACTCATATCCCCTGAGATAGGGATGTTACAAGTGGTATCAGAGCCTAGGTTAAAGGCCATTTCGGTTCTGACCTGGAGGGCCATGGTTTTTCCAAAGCTAAAATGTTTTCTAAAAATATTTTGAGTTTAAGAGTTTTCTGGTCGACCACTAAAATACATAATTGTGAAAATAATTTTAAATCACCAACTCGGACATTAGTCTAACTTCGAGGTCTATGATTTTATTTTGTGTTCCAAGGCGTGAGAGGTAACGATGACATGGGATTCGAGTCTAGGCTACTGTGATTACCGGCATACATCGTATCAAGAGCCTGCAAGGTAGCTCTAAAGACAAGTTCTAAATCGGGGTCCAAAATGGTAGAATGGAGTTCCAGAAGTTACGATAGAGTCTTATAATGGGTGTTGGGTTTAAATTATTCGCATGTGCTTGCGAGTCTAGGTCCTTAGTTTTCCAAATCAAGGCCTGAAGCAGAGGAGCGGTCCTCCTGAGGTGGTTCGAGTCTAAGTGGAGTGTTATGAGGAAGTTAATCCTCATCCCGTGTCAATTTCTTTCTGTGCCTTAGAGCTGTAAAGTTTAAGTTAGAATTGGCAGAGCTCACGTGCTGGTACGTTTGACTGAGACTCATGTCCAGACGTGACTACAACATCTCGGGCGGGTTGTAGATGCTCTCTAGTCAAAAACTCAGCGTGCGAGGGTCAGTGGTAGTTATCGTCGCCAACTAGATGGCTACTTCTGTCTAGCCGCCGTTGTAGTTTTTCGTCGTGGAGCCATTTCTGAATCTTCCTAATCTAGAGTCTTAAGTCCTTCGAGTTGCTGTAGTGGGTTGTACCGAAGTTTTCGAAAGAATGTTTGAAATCGCAAAGCGCACTCATTCCATGGTCCAGGGAGCTTCAAGCATTGGTTGGAGAGTACATGGGGAACAAGGAGGTTTTACATTGCTGGGAGTTGGTAGGAGTAAAGTTTAGCCAGGTCAAGATAGTAGAAGCTGAGCAAGGACATCTTAGCTGGATCACCATGCAAGGACAAGGATGCTAGAGAAGTTACTCCAGGATTGCCACGATGCACGAGAATTCTAGCACGAAGGACAAGTCTTGCAAGGAATTACCTCATGTGCAAGGACAAAGTATAAAAACAAGAACTACCTAGAAGGAACCTAGGTAAGGACGTTGTGGAACACCAACAGAGCGATAGCGATAATTGGCGTTGTAATAACCCTGTTTAGTAATAAAAATGCTAGTTGAGCCACACCAGAAAAATCGGAAATTTTAAGTTGAAATTATGGAAAAGTAATGGCACGGGAAGACTCCTTAGAGAATTTAGTGAATCGGAGATGTCGACGGTTCGGCCTAGAACGTCGTAGATGACCGGGAAACAAAGTCGGGAACTTATTCCTAGGCCATTGAAAGGTAAAATGGTCATAGGAATAAATGGTAAGGATATTCCCCGGAGAAAAATAGGTTTTTCTCGGACAAATATTTTTCCCGACTGTTCGGACACTGTTCGGCACGTTCGGATCCGAGAAACGAACGTCCCGACACGTTTTGGCACTATCAGGCACTTTCGGGCACGCTCGGACATGTTCGGGACAGTGTAAAGCACGTCCGAACAGTGTCCAGGTAGGTGCCTGCATGCTTGGATCACCAGCCAGCGTGTCTGGTTCACCAGCATGGCTGCCTGCTTCAGCAGAAGCAGCTGGACAGGTGTCGGCACGCGAGCTGAACGCAGTGTCCAGCATTTCCTGCTGAGCCGACAGCTCATGCTTGTGGCCAGCAAGGAAAATCTCGTGCCAAGCCACATTTCCTCGAGCATCCAGCCCTATAAATACCCCTAGACTACGCCTTAGTCTCCCCCATCCCAAAACCAAAGCATAGCACACGGAAAAACC
>OVAN01002603.1:0-32673 GCA_900406275.1 Anastatica hierochuntica
AAGCTATTGATCGAGTTAGGTTCTAGACCTGAGTACCATTTGAGGGCTGCCTCGGTAAGATATACAGCGAATGTGCGGCAATAACCTGCTTCACGCTCCTCTTGATTGAAGTGAGATATAACGATTGCTGGCCTAAAGGCTCTCAAATGAGCTTTAGGATATGAGGTTACATCATATTCGGGGATGCAAATCTACCTCGTAACCCTGATATATGCATTTACGATTCGGTCTGTGAACGGAGTTCCTCGAGTCTCCTCGATTATGCTTTTGATTTCGAAAGATGGGCTCGTGGCTTTATGGACCTGAGCATTCAACTTCTGAAGTACGACATTTTTCCTTTCCATGTACTTGCAGATGGCCTCAGATTCCTCTAGTTGGGGAGGAACAAAGTGGTTGCGAGGTACAAGATTCAGAGGTTCCTAAGGTAACTAGGTTCATTTGTTAATGTTGTTCCTCCAGGTGTGAGGAGAACGGAGTCTCTCTCGGGTACATGAGTTATTTTGCTGGGTAACTGGATTCCCAGTTTCAGGTTGGAGCTCGACCCTGTGGTCGAGGGCAGGTTATTGAATCGATCGATGGAAGTCGAGGTTCCACCACCAACGGGAGTTGAGGAGTCTCCTCTGGGCCTAATGATAGGCGGAGGGGGAGGGAGATTGAGGTTCTGGCCAGGCACAAGGTTGAGTACATGTGTAGGTATCATTCTGATGCTGGCAATGTTAGTTCCCATAACCATTGTGGCTGGGGGAACAAATGTTCGGATTGTACCCGAAATTGGGGTCTCGAAGGATGATCCTTGATTTTTAGGTGTTGCGCTATCAGGTGAGAAATTCATGCGAACTCGAGTAAAAGAGGGGTCGACCACATTGTTGTTAAAGGTGATCGCATAGCCTCGACGTTACAGATGTTGCGATGGAGGAACCAGAGATCTCGTAACTTCCTCAATCTATTGGACGTGTTGTTGTTGCCGATATACTAACTACTTGACCAGGTGCTCGTTGTCTTGAGTCCTTTTCACCAGTTGCAACATCATCTGGCGGATCTCAGATAGCTGAGTCAATACCTGACTCGTTGCTTGGGTTAAGGGCAGAGATCTTGTTGGAATAATTTGTTCGGATTCACTGGGGGACTAGGGGTCTTTGTTCAGTGTTGCCAGCAGAAATCTAAGAGGTTGTTCCTGAATTTCCAAGATCAGGTCGAATCTCTCCCAACGGTTGAGAATCGTTTCGAGTTTTAGAGCGATGCTGCTCATTGATCGGGAGACCGGAACAACCAGCGTTTGGTTAGGTGGGGCTCGGCGACAAGGACGCAAATTCAGGTTCATCTAGATCTCGGTTAAGAGGATTCATCTTCAGCTACTGAGTATGGGATTCATTGTCTCTTCCCCACAAACGGCGCCAAAATGTGGATGCGAGATATCACACTTATAACTTGTAGAAGATTTAGATGAGGAAGTTGGCTTAAGGGTGAATCCCGTTTGAACTTAAGATGAAATGATAAAAGAAGAGCTTAGATTGATATTGATAAATCTCAATTGAATTACATGGATCCAAGAATTAAACTCCTAATCATTATGAAATACAATTGATAAAAAATTTATATATGTTTAGTGTTCTTGACGATTTTTTTAGGTCGAGCCCCCCCCTTTTTCCTTTGCTTCTTTCCTCCTTTAAATAACACACAAGCCTCCTTTCTTCAACTTCGATGACCTTCGAGATCTCCTCCGGTTGAATTGGAGATCGTAACTGCTTCCCTAAGACTCGATCTCAACAACTTCAATATCTAAGCGATTCGGCCTTCACGGGCCGTTGGCAATATCCGGATATGAGCCTATTGTTAGTGTTGAATATGGGCCTAACAACCATCTTAAACATCTATGCAATAGCATTTATAAAATCATACAAATACCAAATTATAAATCAAATTATGAATTAGAAGCTCATGCAATTACCAAGAGATTGTTCATATTAAATATTTCAAAGACATTTTCAAATTTAGACAATTTATGCAGTTAATATAATTTGTCCAAAATCGTACTAAACAATGAAATAAAGTCGAGGAGACATTTAGTACCAAACAAACTTAATATCACATACCCAAAAGCCATGCCATTAGAAATCAAAATTTAAAATTCGTTCATTTTTAAGATATAAAAACGAAATACTCCGAGTGAAGGACGAATTGCGAAAATTGCAAACTCTTTGAATTCTTTATGACTCCTAATCACACTTATCCTCAATTACCCTTATAAACTAACAAAACTAAAAACCCCTAAATATTTTCCAAGAACACTATTCACATCAAGAACAAGCTCTAATTCAAGTTTAAGTAGTCTTTCTTAAGTTGTTATAATCAATGAATTATTAACAACTAATCTCTATTTACGTAAAGAATCTACAAATCATCATCAAATGTATGTCCTTAAGGTAAATCAAAATTTTCTAAATGAGAGGGGAAGTGGTAGAGTTCATGCTTTGATCTTTGATGTTAAAGAGAATGTTTATAGTAAAGAGAAAATGAAAGATCTTGAAATAAGAGTAAAATTTGAAAATTTTCACACACTTTTCTCATGAATTTGCGATCCGATCAGTAAAAGGGGTTCTTCGAGTTTCCTCGATTATCCCTTTGATTTTGGGGGTTGAGCTTGTGGCCTTGTGGACCTGAACGTTCAACCTATGGAGTGCAGCATTCATTTTCTCCATGTACTTGTAGATAATCTCATATTCCTCTAATTATGGATGAATCGAGTTGTAGCGAGTCATTTGATTATGTGACTCTAGAGGAAACTGGAGGGGCTCATCAATGTCAGCCCTTGTTGGTTGCGGAGGTCGGAACCTCCCTCGAGTCCTAGGGCCATCGTGGTGAGTTTTTGGGAGATGGTCGTTGATGGGACGATTCAGATAGCCTGAATTTTTAGCCTCCGATTGGGTTTAAGAGTCGAGGTTTAGGATTCGCATGTGTGCTCGATGGATGGAGTATGAGGTTCCTCCTGGGACATAATTCGAGGGTGTTGGAGCTAGGTCTGCTACTTGCAGAGGTGTAGTGCGGGTGCTAGTGACATTGGTTCCCATGGTCAGAGTGATTGAGGGAATAAATTCACGGGAAACTTTTGGAGTAGGGTCTCTAAAGAGGTTTTCTGGTTTCCAGCTATCGTGTTGGCGGATGAGAAGTTTAGCCGACCTCGAGGGAACGAGATCGGTCGCGATATCGCCAAAGGTAACGCTTGAGTTTCGGCGTTGATGAGGTCTCGCTAAGGATGGTAAATACCTCGTTACCTCATCAATTTGGTGCTCATACCGCTGCTGCCGAGATGCAAGTTGGTGAACTAGGCATTCATTATCCTAGATTTTGTTCACCAACTGTAGCATCAATTGACGAATCTCAGACTATTGTATCGATACGTGATCTGAGACGTGGGATGCAGGAAAAGATCTCAAAGGTACATGTTGCGTAGGTTCACTGAGGGGTCATGATTCAAGGTTTGCATCATCGACAAGAACCTGACGGTTAAAATCAAACTTCCATGGTAGGGATGAGTCTCTTCTAAGGGTTGAAGCTCGTTCTGATTTTCAGAGCGGTGATGCTCGTGGATTGAGGGTCTGGGACTCTCAGAGGACAATGATCCAGGGCTCGGTGTTTGAGACGAGAACTCAGAATGAACCAAATCTCTTTGGTTGGGATTCATCTTTAGCTAACTGAGTGAGCGATTCAATTATTCTTCCCCAGAGACGGCGTCAAAATGTGGATGTCAAAACCCACAACTAAATTCATAAGTGTTTATTTATGATGAGAAAGAAGATTTGTGGGTGAATCCCGTGTAGAGCTAAACGTGATTAAAGAATTTGTATTGAGATTTGAATGGTGAAAAAGTTTACAAGATATAATGAAATCGACAAAATGGATTATCAAGGATTATTAACAAAATGAACATTATAAAACGAAAGAATCAACGAAAGATAAGTATCTTTCTCTCTGTATCTCGTGATCCTCCTTTGGATTTCATCTTTTTCTTCTTAAATAGACTTTCTCGTCATATGGACTCTTGTTTGAAACCTCTGAGATCTTCTCTAGATCATAGGAACGGCGCAACTTCCTCTCCTTTGACTGATTCAACTTTCTTAATCTACCTGAAGCCTCTTCCTGATCATGTGACCTAGTAAGATACAATTCTGTTTTATGGCCTTTAACAAGCCTCTTGTGGGCTGCGATATTCGTGCCAAACAGTCATTCTTTCAATCATAAGCTTTGCACACCAAAAAAGTTTTTAGAAACAATGGTGATTTTCCAAGACGTATCACATAAAAAATGTTAACTTAAACTAAAGACATTTCTTGAAATTTAAAAGCATATGTACAAAAGGATATCCTTGGGTTGCCTCTCAACTATGTTTGCTCAAGGTCACTAAGCTTGACATTTCTTCCTTTTTTAGTGGTTGGGGTCGTGGACCATCTCGCCAAAGCATGGTATAGTTGTCTCTCTGTTTTCTATTCGTTCCTTGACCTTATAGATATTCTTCATACCCTTGCCCTTGTAGAAATGGGGATTGTAGCTAGCATTTGGCTTGGTGAAGGGCTCGGTTGGCGTTTCCTCCTTTGTGATCGGTTCCTTCATTTTGAAGTTCACCTTGGCTTCTTTTTTGTAGAACTATTACCAAAAACTATCCTTCCGAAAACTTGTATAAGTCTCTTACGAAATTATTCGAAAAAACCGTTTACAATAATCGATTCGCGAAAATGCAACTGGATTTCAAATCCAATTTTAATCGACTCAAAAGCAAGTCACGGAAATGCTGGATGTGAATTGCACTTTCTTTTCTGATTATTGTGAAAATCAAAAAGTTTTAAACGTTTTGCAAAACCATTATACAACGTTCGCGAAAATGTTTATAAATATAGATTTTAAAACCGTTTAAAAAAATCGTAATCACAAATTCAGAAGAGTGGTTAGCAAAAGATAATTGTAAAACTCGTAAAAATCAGATATAAAAATACGATGTAAAAAAATAACAATTTTAAAGAACAAGAGTTAGAATACGAGAAATTTTTTTGATAAAACCTTAATTAAATAACACGGAGTCGAGATGATGATCTCTTTTCTTAATTCTACAAACCGACCAAAGTGCGACAATTTTATGCGATTCAAAAATCTAGGTTACAATCAAGGCTAGACCGGTTCACAACACTCGAGATCGAAATCTAACTTAGTTTTTTTACTATATACCCACGAGACTTACTTTAGAAAGAGAAAAGAGAGATCATTAAAATTTTTGCATGTCAGAAAGTGTTTATTTTGTAAATTTTGTTGATTGTATTGATGGTGTCTATGATGAATGAATGAGGTGAGTGACTCTTTGTATAGCCAAGGTTTGAGGAAAACTTTACGACCAAGTTGGTGCAGTAGTCAATCTTTGTTGAGTTTGGTCCATAAAAACTTCTTTGTGGGTTGAAAATTCACATTCCTTAAATCCCAAATCTCATTTTCTGATTCACTATAAACAAAATTTGGCCCAATGATCCAGATATGATATTGTAAATTATTGATTCCAACATTTCTCTTTCATTTACAACACAATATTTGAAATATACAATCTTAGCATAAGTCAAAGTTATTTGTAAATATTTTTCCAACACTTACTACCAAACCACTGATTATGTCGGTTGCCAGGTCACACTTTGGCCTTTAGAGTCCAATTTTTCATTTTGTAGGATCCAATTTTTGTATGTATACAACATTTTCAATAAAAGTATTGGGTCCATTTTTTGTATGAGATGGGCTTGCTGGTTGCCATGGTAGATATGGAGCTCGAACAAGCAACAGGCAAGTTGATATGTCTGCATGGATGCAGAGGCTAGAGACCCTTGCAACCTGATTAGATACTTCTAAAGTATTTGCTAGACTAGCGGATTTATCATATGTTAAAACCAAGATGACGTCTGTAAAGTTAAAGTGAGTGAGAATAGCTTCACAAGATGGTGGTAGTAAAAATATTAAGCATGAATGCCAAGTTAAGAAGTGGGACAATAAGCGCTAGGTGAAGGTTGGGTGTCTTGAATTCGTGTTATACGCCGTTTTATGCGTTTTTTAAAAATACGGACGTCAAGATGGACATTACGCGGTCCTGGCAGCCATATATTTTTATAAAATAGAAAATTAATATAGTTATATATTTTTGATTAACATTTATTTTTTTAGAATAATAATAATTATTTATATGTCTAAACTTATTAATTTTATTTCAAAATAAATCTAAACTTATATATTTTTATATATTTATTTTTGAAAATATTATTTTATTTCTTATCATTTGATATCATTTCTATGTTTCAAAAATTATCAATATAATTGTTCTGAAGGAAAAAGTATAATATTAATGTGTCAATTCAACAACCAAAAAAAAATTATACGGATAAACATAAATTGAACTCAACTACTGACATGAAATATGAGTAAATTACATAAATAGATACTTTTCATGGTATCAATTACCAAAATTGATACTTATTTACACTTGTATACTTTTTATGTACTTTTTTCACTTTTAAAAAACACTTTACCCCATCATACCCATCACACATTCTCTTTCATCTTTAATTTTATTGTTCCCTCACACATTCTCTTTTTTCTTTAATTCCATTGTTTTCTCACACGTTCTCTCTCTTCTTTAACTCCTTCTTTAACTCACAAGTTTTTATTAAACTTTATAATACTATTCTTTTTTTATTTCCAAATTTTTCATCAAGTAAAAATCAAGACATGCATGGACGCAAAATTCATGGACAAGACAATCATAAACATATTCAAAATTCTATATAGTGTATTGACCATAAATGATTCAAAAATAAATGTAAGCTTAACGTGTCTCATAATTAAATTTATATATCATGTCATCCCATATGTGATTGTGGATACAATTACATTTTATATATAAATGCGTCAGTTTAAGTTATGTATCCATATAAATATTTTTAGTATACAAATTTTATTACAATTATCTAGTCGATAAGTTAGACAAGGATAGTCTCAGATTGCATAGAGGATTGAGTCGGTCAAGGTAGAATTAGAGGCTAGTTTGTAACATGGCTAGGAGTTAAGCATTCGTCCACAGTCTAGCGAGCGTCTAACATAATTTTGAAAACCGGTGCTTTTACATGGTTATTTAACATTTAGTAGCTTCCCGATTTGGTGGTAGGGGAAAAATAGTTAGCAGGTTTTGTTCGTTCGTTTCTAGAATCAGTTTATATGTCTGAATGAGATGTTGTGCATTGTACCGTAAGACATAACCAAGTTAACTTTCTTGTATGTTTACAAATTTAGATGAAATCTACATAATATATACCATATATATACTAAGTAGGCATGCAAAATGATAATTGAACGTGCATTTATATGACCATGAAAAAAACCATTTTAGGTTGCCGTCATTACTGATGGCGGAGGCAGAACACGTAAATTCTCTCGTGTCTTTACTTTTTGCAGCTTTGTGATCTTGCTCTTCTCATCTCTTCTTCTTCTGCGATACACTAGTTAAGGTCCAAATCGAAATATGGTTTAAATCGATTTAGCGACAAGGATAGTCTTAGATTGCATAGAGGATTGAGTCGGTCAAGGTAGAATCAGAGGCTGGTTTGTAACATGGCTAGGAGTTAAGCATTCGTCCACAATCTAGCGAGCGTCTAACATATTTTTGAAAACTGGTGCTTTTACATGGTTATTTAACATTTAGTAGCTTCCCGATTTGGTGGTAGGGGAAAATAGTTATCAGGTTTTGTTCGTTCGTTTCTAGAATGAGTTTATATGTCTGAATGAGATGTTGTGCATTGTACCGTAAGACATAACCAAGTTAACTTTCTCGTATGTTTACAAATTTAGATGAAATATACATAATATATACCATATATACTATGTAGGCATGCATAATGATAATTGAACGTGCATCTATATGACCATGAAAAAAAAACCATTTTAGTAAGTAAGCATAGCCATTTTTTAATTCCCCCTCCCTCCGATTGCCCCATTTTTCTTTGATTTAACATATAGTAAGACTAAAATTCTAAAACCTCTCCAATATTTTATTAACATATTCATTGTTTAAAAACAAATGGTTACTTTGAGGGGAGTGTATTGAAATGAGGATTTAATGAGATTTAATTTTTAATGAGCTTTTAGAAGATTTTGATGAGTTAGGGAATTAGTTGTGATTTTTAAAAATAATTTCTGCGATTCCACTTAAAACCATGTGATTTAATGTGACCAACCTCCACCTTCAAGCCAGACAGACCAGTCTTCAGCAAATCTATCATATTTTTTTATCCACTGATCCAAATGACTTGAAACCTCTTTCATTCGAAATCTAACGCAATTATATAGCTTTTGTCCAAATTTTATTAAAATCCATTGAGGTAAAGGCCATCATCTTGGGAGATATTTCTGATGTTGGAAACTTTCTAGAAACTAGCTTTTTCTCCAATTAGTTCCATATTGCTCCAAAATACTTTGTTTGACCTAAAATGATTCAAAATAATATAAATACAGGAAAACTACCTTTTCATGTATAAAGTTACTTAAAAACACTAATAAAACATACTAAAAATATATTGTAAAAGTGGTAAAATATTGGTGTTATCAACTTCCCCAGACTTAGCTTCTAGCTCGTCCTTGAGCTAAGAAAATGAAGAATAGAGAAAACGTTTGAAAACATGGAAACTTACCGAACTTCCAGAATTTATTGGTAACTTAGAATGACGAAATCCACTATCTACCTGCGTTGACGTTTAGGTAGAACCCCGATTTTCACCACAAACTTAACACCGTCCCCGATTCATCCACAATCAACAAGAGTGATCCAAGTTTTCCATCACTACTCCCTAAAACTATAGTGTGAGGTCTCTTTGAGGGAATATCAATCAAAGAACACTTAGACTCAAACTCGATCAGAATTCTAAACAATTTCAGTCCACAATCGATACCTTATTCACTTTTAAATGTTTTTAGAGGCTGATTTATCCCTACTTATCTAGGGTATCATTTTATTTTTTCTATCAGCCTCTTTGATAATCGATTTTTCCCTACTAAAATCTATTGGAAAAGTGGTAAAATATTGGTGTTATCAAGGTTCTCCATTTGGTAACTCATAATGTCTTCTAGGGATGTTAATAGTGGGTAAAAATCCATAGGGTACCTTAAACCCTTATCAAATATTTAAGGATACCTTAAATTAAGAAACACAATAGGGTTTTACCCTATAGGATTTATGGTATCCATAGGGTACTCACTAGAATGTGTTATACTTTTTTTTTAAAACACAACTTGTTTTCTTTTCTTTTTTTTAAATGTCATTAACTTTTTCTTTTAAATTTAATTTATTTAAATTTTATTCGTTTACATTTTGTCAGTAAAAATCAGGATTTTACTCAAAGAAATTTCATTGTTTTTACAGATAAACAGAATTTAACAGTTTTACTGAAATAAGAAATTTGACAGTTTTGGCAGAAAGCATAATTTCAATGTATTTACAAGTAAACGAAATTCAAGTTTTTGATGTGAAAATAAATTTTGCGGTTTTAATAGGAAAACAAAATTTTGCGGTTTTGGACGGAAAAAGGAATTTCGCTATTTTAGGGAGAAAACAGAATTTTGCGGTTTAAACGGGAAACTTTTTTTTTGCAATTTTGGCATAAAAATGGAGTTTAGGTTTTAGCAGGAAAATGTAATTTTGCGGTTGTAGCGGAAAAATAGAATTTTCCGGTTTTAGCGGAAAAATAGAAATTTTCGATTTTGGCGGAAAAACATAGTTTCACAGTCTTGATGGAAAAAAAAAATTTTGTGGTTTTTGCGGGAAAACTGAATTTTGTGTTTTTGGCGGGAAACAAAATTTTACGGTTTTGGCGGGAAAACGAAATTTTGCGTTTTTGGCGGGAAAATAAATTTTGCGGTTTTGACAGAATTTGTTTTTGCGGTTTTGGCGAAAAAACTGAATTTCGCGGTTTTGGCGAGAGAACAAAATTTAGCGGTTTTGGAAGGAAAAATGAATTTCACGGTTTTGCCTGGAAAATTGAATTTCGCGGTTTTGGCAGAAAAAGAAATTTTGCAGAAAACCTGGATTTCGTGGTTTTGGCGGAAAAAAACTGAATTTCGTATCTTTAGAAGGAAAATGAAATTTAATCATTTTGACAGAAAATTAAATTTTCTGGTTTTGAACGGAAATATAAATTTTATAGTTAGGACGAAAAAATTGTGGTTAAACTTTTATTTTGTTTATTTACAAAGATAAAATATGAATAAATCAAGTATAATAATTATTTTTGATAAATAAAAAGTAAATTAGTAAACATGTTAAAGAGAAGTAAAATAAGTAGGGTACCCAAGGATAATCCATAAATCATAAGGTAATTATAGGGGTACCCTAATGATTCTGGACATTTTTAGGATTTTTTAAATAGTACTTTAATTGGGCGGGTTTTTGTACTATTAGGGTAGAGTAGGATTTTATTACCCATTTTAACATCCCTAATGTCTTCGAACTTAGATTTCAGATTACCCTCAAGTGCCTTCTCTTTCCTCTTCTACCTCTCTAGACGCCCAAGTTCCTACTCAAAGTCAACAAGATTTGCTTTTCATTGGCCTCCAGTGTGAGTAATTAAACAAAGTAAAGTATTTGCCTTAGGAACGCAATGATACTGAGTTCTAAGACGACCTATTGGTCTCCGACAACGGCGCCAGAAAACTTGATAGCTCAGGTTTTCACCCAAGAAAACACTGCAAACGTACATATGCGTACGTTGTAGTGGTTTGGGATCGAATCCACAGAGACCAAAGGTTGCACGAAAAACTATCAGATCGAACGCGGGCTAAACCGAAAAAGAAGAGTTGTAAAATGATGTTATAATCCGAAATAAGCAGAGAAAGCAACGGAACAGGCAGGTGTAAATCAATCAGAGAAAAGCGTTGGGTACATGGTGTTCTCAAGGAAATCATTTCATCAGGATTATAGGTTTGTTGTCAGGGAAACAATTAAGAGCCATCTTGAACTCAATGCACAAGATTATAGTTAACCTACTTCCGTAGCGCTAACTATCTATGCCTAAGGATCCTAGACACTAACTTTCGTTGAGTTTTGAATCCTAAACATGCATTAGATTGAGGATTGATTTGTTCACAAATTACTTAGACATCAATTTCCATTGGTTTAAGATAATTTGCTCATTTATCTTTCTTTCTAACATTTTCGGTGCGTGAAATATCCTAAGTTCATGAACTAGGTAATCAAGGCAATTCAAGTATTAAACACAAAGATAAATTAAGATCAATTGACAATTCCCCGATCTAACAACCTAACAATCACAAATTCATGAAATCTCCAACGAGAAACCCTAAACCCAACTAGAAAACTACTCACTCATCATCAGAGAACAATCACGAAGGAAATCAAAGGAAAACATATTGTAATTTCAATTGAAAGAGTAAAACGGTTCAAAAATCCTCTCCAAAATGAAGTATAAGTTTAGAACCGTCTTCTTTAGGTTACGAAGCTCTCTCTTTTCTCAAAAACTCAGAAAATAACAAAATGAATCATAGAACACGAGTTTTGGAATTAAACATGTAATTAATTCTCGAAATCTCTGTTTGGTTTGAAGATTCTGGTCTGTATCGTGACAAGGATCGATCGATCCATGGACAGGGTATTTTCTTAAAGACGCTTCTTTCGGTACTTGTAATCCATCCAGAACGTGATCTTTCCCGCACAATCAAGCTCATCAACTGTAAAAACACTAAAGAACACAAATCTGCTCCAAAAAGAACCTAATATTTATTAAAACACCATATATCTCGAATAAAACCACGACAAAAACTCATAAAATACGAATACATCAAAAATCAAGAAGGGTTATGGTTCCTTACAATCTACTAATCATTTACAAACAACGGCAATAACTTACAAGACAACTAAAACACAGCAAGAACGTAAACCATACAAAATAAACAAACATAAAGTAAAATGAAAAAAACGAGAATTTAAGAAAGTTAAGCGATGGATCAAGGATTAGGGCAATTGAAAAGACTAGAATGATAAAAATAGTGGTGTTAGATCAAACTATTAAGAAAAATTCTATGACCAAAGCTAATTTAGCTTACTTCATTTTCACGATAATAAATCATTTCCTACATGATTGAATCACTCAACTTTCGGTTGTTGCAATTAAAAAATCAATAGAAATTATCAAGATCAAGTCCATATGGTCAATACACTCCCTAGAAATCAACTTTTATTGGCTAATCTAAGCTTAGTATGAATTAAGTTATTTTAGACATTTCATAGAAAACCTCTCGGGTGTGAATTGCAGACACATCAAGATTCGTTCAAATCAAGCATTAACGCCTCCTAAGTTATTATAAACTAAATATAAACAATCCCTAACACCATTATCATAATCCTATCTAGCCAAATCTCAAACTCCTAAGATCCATCTAAAGAGAGTACTCATTAATCATAGAGACAAAAAATGAGAAAGAAATCATAAACATAATGATAGACTGATTAGGGTTTAAAGATTCAAGATATAATCAATAAAGAGAGACTCTTGATCTTAAAAACATATCCCAAGAAAAAGAACACGCTAAAACAAAGCATAAAACAAAAAGAAATTGATCAAAGAAATTGATCAAAGTTTTCCAAGATGTTAATTTTAGGTTACACTAGGGTAAATATAGTGTTTAGAAGCAAAATCGACTCGTGAATTGCCTCGTCGGCAGCCTGCTCATTGAGCTACAATTGGCTTTAGGTCCATGATGGATTAAGTGGCCAGATTTGCTCCAACTTCGTTTGTTGTCGCCCCCATTCCCTCACTGTCGGCCGATGGTGATGCGGTTTGGACAACGTATTCCATTTTCAGATAGTTTTCACAATTGTTATTAGATTGATATATCATAGGCCATTTTTTCAATCAGTCCATTTTTCTTAGCCACAATCCTTTTTTTAGCATCCATTTATTTTCAAGAGAACCTAAATAAAAAAAGGTACGCAAATGACACACCTAAACTCAAAAATGTAAACTAACATGAAATGTCACTCAAAAGGATTGTACAACATTAAAAACGAAAAATATATTTAAAAATATGGACATGAATTGATATAAATTATGAGAATATTAATCTACGAATGAATTAGTTTAATAATACTACTGATTTTATATAAAAAACTAGTAAATATAAAAAAGAAAGAAAGGGGCATACTAGTTGAATCACTGCCTCAGACTAAAAGAGCAATAGAAAACAACAAAAAATCGACATACAAAAGAACTCACCATGAGTAAACTTCAAAATCAAAAAGAAAAAAGCCAATCTTGTTAAAGGGAACTGAAATCAAAAACACGCAAAGCAAACTGCTTATTCCTAGTCAAGAAGTACAAAACAGAACATTTGAATCTTAAGTAGGAAACATAACCTTTAACTACTTACCCAGAAATGAGATGATATAATATTGGCGACTAACTCACCCTAACAAGTAAATTCACACCAACAATAATCGATAAGACTGGTATTTAACTCACCCCTATAGGGTAGGACCACACCAGCATGAGATAAAAGACTAGCACTCGCTTGCCTGTGAAAAATAGAGTTCAGAAAAATCCACAATTGCAGTTACTTACTCAAGGGGGCATAATACAACGATAATCACCTATAAGGAAAGCCCAAATGGAATATGAGTCCTCAGGGTTGTAAGCTTATAGAAAATTAAAGCAAAAACCAAGAGAAAACCATCAAGGGCAGGAAAGTTTTTCTTCTTCTGCTTTTCAATGGTTTAAAAAAAGAATTGAGGAACTCTCGATAAGACACACGGCTGTAATCATTTTCTCAAAAAGCAATAAACTGCTTGATATACTCGAGTTTTTGCTATCTTATGAAGGTATTTTCATTCTTTTTTTAGAATTTTCAGAGTCTTTTCTTTGAGCTTTCAAGTACTTTGGGTGTTAGGGCGTGTACGAAGGAATTGTGAAGATTTCATAATTTTTGTAAGATGTTTGTGATGATTTGAGGGGAAAGAGATGTTCGAGTGAAATTCGGGCGTGAAGCTTTAGTGAGATTGATCGATCCCACTAAAGGGCCTTTGTAGAATCAATTGATCTTACTAAAGAGATTGTATGGAGAATTTTTCGCCTTGGCTTTGTCATCGATCGAGCTTTGGTTGTGATTGATCGATCCCTTCTTGTGACGAAAAAACTGAAATTTCATGTTTCTAATTGTTTTTCCTTTTTGCCCCAAAATCGTCAAGAACACTATAAATACCCCCATTAAGTTATTTTTAGGTTTGGACACTTTTTTTTGCTTTCCTTTGGAGACTTTGAGTTCTAAGCAATTGGGAGACGAATCTTTGACTCCAAACCTTTTGGAGAGATTTTCTTAACCCCGTTATTATTTTATGTCATTCAATTCAATCTTGTTTTATGTTTTTTTCAATATATATGAGTAGATTCATTGTTTGGTTTTAGAGTTTCAAAGGGAATTAGGGTTGTTTAGGTAGGGAATTATCAATAGAATTCTTCCCTTGGATTATTCTTAATGCTTGAACTTTATTCATCACCTAGTTCATGATCTTAGGTTAGTTGAACACAACGAAAGTTTATTTAGTTGCTAGAAAATAATTTTGTGAGCAAATTATCCTTAGCCAACGAGATTTGATGTTAAGGTGCTTTGGGAACTAGTCAAAACTTGATCTTAATGCATGCTTAACTTCTTGAAATCAAGGAAAGTTAGTCTTTTAGGTTGTTAAACATAGTAATTGGAGCCACGAGAGTGGAAAAATTAAACATTGTGTTTTGAGTTCTACAATGGTGATTAATTGATTCCCTGATAATTATCTTGCATTCATGATCTGATTTCCTATGAATACCTGATGTCTGACGTTTTTGATCCATTGAATTTACACCATTTTAATATTTGCTTTTACTTATTTGCATTCAAAAACAGCAAAAAAATATCTTGTATCTTTTAGCTTGATCTGAAACTAAGAATCTTAGTGTATAAGATGGTCTTTGTGGATTCGATCTGATCTTTACTACTGCGAATTGTTGTGCACTTGTAGTGTGGATTAGGGTTAAAATTTGAGATATCAAGTTTTTGGCACCATTTTCGGGGATGAAATAAAGCCTTTTATTCTTTATCTACGACTGAGTCTAAACTTTTTATTTTTATTTAGTACTCACACGTTCTTTTTCTCTTATTTGGTGTTTGAGGTGCATGAAAAGAAAAGGACAAAGTTCTGAATCTATAATTGCTTACGAAAACAAGGAACTAGCAAGGATCGAACGGGAAAATAGAATAACAAAGAAGAAAGTAGCTGAAAAGGACAACCATAATCTACCACATGGTCAACAAGGTGTTAGGCACGACGAGATTCCTCAAGATCCTGCTCTTATGGAGCAATAAGGGTTAATTAGTGAAAATCAATCTCCTATCACCTCTAGGATAGGCGCAACCACCACAACATAACCAAAACATGTTGCAGCCACCTCAGATTTCACAGGCTCATCCCAGGAGACCATATTGGAGATTTTGATTCACAGGAGGCATTCGTCGTGAACAGAGGTCCAATAAGGCTACCGCCTATTGAGAAGCAGGACTATCTGATCAAGGCACATGTAGTTCAGTTGGTGAAGTAGAATCAGCTTCATGGCTTAGCTCAGGAACATCTAATGGAGCATCTGGAGATGATTGAAGAGACTACCAGTACTACTCACTCCAACAGGGTTCCACCTGACTACTTGAAGTACAAGCTATTAACCTTTTCACTTCCCCCAGGTTCTCTAACCAATTGGGATGAGGTCAAAGGAGCTTGTTTGGCCATTTCTACTCCAAGTCCAAATCTAACCAGCTCAAGAACAAGATCTCGGGATTTCAACAGAGACCAATTAAGTCCTTCTTTGAGGCTTGGGAGCGTTTCAAGAGTATATCAGAGACTGTTGACAAGGATGGTTATTTCGATCAAGCTTTAGATACCAAGACTCAACCTCTAGGCCTCAAGAATAAGGCTAGACATTGTAGTACTTAGGGTTATCGAACTACAAGGAGCAGCTCTTCTACACATTTAATCCTATAGCTAGTCCCATTAATCTAAGTCTATAAAAACAAACAAGCAAAACAAAACAAGATAGGAATGACTAAAAAGGCAATCTCAAACTACTAATATTACTTAAAAAAGATTCAATGATAAAGAGACTGCAAGCAATGAGTTAGGTGCACCACCAAGGAATCCAAATGCTAATCAAATGCAAGGTTAAGGTAATGAAGTTCCATTCAAAGGAAAGGCTACAAGTCAATTAGATCATTTCCATGATTCTAATCCATTTAATGTACTAAGATAGAGCTAATCTCCCGATAGCAATCCTAAGTTCAGTATTCAATAAAAACAAGCCCAATAGCTTACTTAACACCTTAATCATCTATTCCCATAGGCTAAGAATGCTAAACATGATTTAGATTCTCTTACCCATTTCATCGAACACCTTCCGGGTGTGAAAGCCTTAGGATCTAGGATTTGATTGATCATGTCAAATCTAGCTTTAAGCATCCCTAAATCATGTAAATCTATATAATCCTAACATTTAACATCACGATTAACACTTAGATCTAACTTGATCAACCTAACCCATGCTTACACTAGATGACTACTCACTATTCATGCTCAAATAACTCATAAAACCANCCAAATATAAACTCATAGAAAACATAAAGAAAGAAGAAGGAATGAGAAAGATGCAAACTTTTTTTTATTGATTAACAAAGATTGCTCAAGATCCAAAAGAGAGACAAAGAGTTCAAAGGAATAGTAAAACTTAGGGGTTTCTCATGTTTAAGAAGAGTATTTATAGAAAACTAGAAGTCGGGTCGGGTTGACCCGGGATAAACCGGGTCAAAACCCAGATTTTAAGTGTTTTAGACAAGGCTGGCGGTCTGGCTTCAAGGTTGTGGACCGCCAGCCAGACCCCCCTGAACTGCCAACTCTCTTTTATGCTTGGGTGGTAGTCTGGCTTGGGGTTGTGGACCGCCAGCCAGAGCCCCTTGGATCGCCAGGCTTGAGTTGTTGTTGGTTGGTAGTTTTCCTCAAGATTGTGGACCACCAGCCAGTGTCCCTTGGATTGCCACCCTCCTCCATTTGGTGCTAAACGCATTAGTGCTTGCGTTCGAGTCCTAGGGTTCCTCCGTCTTGATCAAGGTAACCTAAAATAGGGTAGAAGAGGGGAAAATAATGTACAAATGCATTTCCTAAGACTCCTAAACAAAACTAAAGACTTTTTCTTACGAACTTATACTAAAACTACCTAAAAAGAACATAACATCTATGAGAATGTAACTAAATTCTAAGCCTAAATTATGCAATATTCATAAATATCAACTCCCCCGAACTAGAATCTTTCTTTTCCTTAATAAATTAGACAAGTACTAGTGTTCGGGAGAGAGGTTTGAAAGTGAGGACTCATAATCACAAGGATTTGCAAAGGTGGTTGAAGTGAAATCCTTAGGAAGTAGTAGCAAGAGTCAATCTTACTCTCTCCTACTTCACCATACTCTTCCCAAGTCATGCTAGTTAGCCTATGCCTAAACCTTCACAAGCATTTCATATCCAAAAACCCTTTAACATTCATTTAATATCTATATGTGGAACCTCACCTATGGGCATGAAATCAAAAACCAATTGTCTTGGAAGAAAAAGACTATTGGGTGAAAAAGAGAGGCTTTCTTTAAGTGTTTATGATTTTCTTTCATTGAAAAAAATGCATTTCAAGTAGTAAAAACGAGGGAGAAAGGGACAATTGGCTCGTACAAAGACTAACCTTCTCTAATTCATTCCCATCCCAAATATACTCCCTAGTTCTACACTTCATTCTTTCTTAACAAACCACTAAAAACACACCAATCACTTCTCAAACAAGACATTTAGCTCTATGGTAACACACTCTAGGGTTTTTGCTTTCTTTTTCATTTAGCTATAGCTCTTATCTCCACCTTTACTTAGGTTGATCTTTTCTTTCTAGTCCTTTGGACTCTAGACTTTTCATTTTCTTAACTTAGGATCTTTCATCCTTCTTTTACAAACTCGAGCTATCTTTTTCTTTCTTTTCTTTGCCTCCTATAGTGTATCATATTCATCCTTTTCTTCTTTTAAAATCTATATCATTGAACCTCTTCTTATCAATATAAAACATTTCCAACCCATGAATCATCGAGTATACACACTCTTATCTACCCCCGTCCTTTTTAGACTAGCCTTAAAACGAGACTAGTTCTAAGAAGGATCCTCTTTGTCGTCCCAATACTCACGGGGTTTTACATATGAATGCATCAAAAGAGGCCTCACTCAATCAAGAACAATGTGGGGTTTGAAACAAAAGGTTAGAGTTAAAGGTGGGGAACCATCCTTAAAATGAGAATGGCCAGTGTGTTTACACCATGGTTCATGTATTTCAATCTCATAAGTAGGGTTAATTTAAAAGCTCATTAACATTTAAGTTCATTAGGGTTGAATTAAATCATGCAAGATTCAATCTAGACGCAAAGAATTCAACTGAGAGTTCCGAGCATGGATTTTCCATTTTTTCGGTTCGGCTCATGCTACTTAATACTACTATCAAAGGTTTCAATTCACTCCTAAACAAAATCCATTTACGCGACACTTCAGTCATTGTCCTCATGCACTTGATACTATATGCTTCTTTTTCAAAGTTTTCAAATTTTTTCGATTTTTTGGTTTTTCTATGACATAACTATTAACAACTCAACCTAAGCTATATGAGTCTAAAAGAAATGAAAACAAGACAAAACAACTAAAAGGATAATTAGTAACCATTCTCCTCTCCTGGACTTACTCATCACCGTCTCGGTGGATGAATAGAATCCAACGAAGGAGACCAACAACCACAAGTAAAAGATAAATAATAGAAAGAGTGGTATTTTCAATGGAAGAAAGGGTACCTTGGATCGCCACTCGGAAGGGTTATAAGCTTGTGGCTTCGGGACTTTGACATATAATTTCTTTGGGAGGCGGAATTGGATACCATCGTTGGTTTTCATGTGGGTGAAGCGACTATTGGGGAGGAAGTAACAAAGTGGTGTACCATCGCCGCTTGTAAAAGCATACATGAGTGAGTGCTCATTGTAGCGACAAGTCAATGTCTTTATTCCCAATAGGTATGCTTCATCCATGTATAGTCTCTCCGGAAGCTCTTCGTAGAGGGCAAAGTCAATGGATGAGAAACGGAAGAGCAAAGTGAGCATTCCACAAATGTGTATCCCATCTTGTCTATACTGATCAAGGTTCATTCATATGCCCATGAGGTGCAATAAGAAAGCTGACCCTTATCACAATTCAAAGCCGGAGAATGGGATGGCCCTACCGATGTGGTCGTGGATATTATATCCTATTGCCCCATAGAAANCCATCCGGGGTGTGCCCTTGCAAACAACATGTTGCCGAGAAGGCTCATGGCATGGCAGATTGTTGGGTTTTTGATTTTGGACGTATTCGCTACTAAGAAGTCGTAGTGTTCATCAGTGGAAATGTTCTTCCAAAGCAACAAGACTTGGTTGAATTTCGGAGGTACGCTCAATGTTCCCACTCTCGGAAAACCATACAATTCGCAAAACTGGTTGAATGTGAGTAAATACCGGTTTGGTCCAATTCGGAAGTAAAGTCTTCCACTTTCCCATCCTTCCTCTTCTTCATAAGCGATGGTAGCAAGGAATTGTTGGGCTAGCTCCGAATATGTTGCTTCATCCATTTATACAAGAATCCGGACATTCATCCTATCTAATAGGCCGTCAACTTGTTCGTAAATCCCCATTCTTCTCATCACCTCTTCATTCGCGAATCTTGTGGGGTGAAAGTCTAGTTGGCGAAGCTCGGTTAGATTTCCTATCTCTTTGCTTGTCCATCCCAACAATTCAGTTCCCTCAATTATTTTTCCTGTCCTTGAGGAGCTTGGTTGTCTCCAATTTTCTTGGTGAGTTGTATAGCTTCCTTGAGTGCTCATATAGCTTGCCATTGTACCTTAAAGAGAGCAATAGATATGTGAATCTAGAGAATTTGGAAGATGACGGTTCCAAAGCATTTTGTACAAAGAGCATAGCTCATCAACATGTTAACAAGAATTAACCATTTCCATCATCAAAATTGACCCTACACATTGCTCATGGTACCCAAGAATAACACTTCAAATTTTAGATTCTAAACCAATGAATTTCTACTATGGAACAACTCAAAATTAACTCCACAATCTCTAAATTTCCCTAATTCTCATTTTTCTCAAAATCTCCAAGAACCCTAACTTTGAAATTCAAAATCTCAACAATCCCAACTCAATCGATGAAGTTATGGCTTAGAGAATCATATACCCAAGCACAAAAGATCTCAACAGTGATACTTACCATCTTGGAATGATCAAAATCTAAAGATTTAAGAGATTGAACAAAAGAGGGTTTTGAGAGATTTACCTTTGTTCTTGAGAGAGAGATTTAGTGTAGATCAAAACTAGAGCAGAAATTAAGCAAAAGGAGTTGAAACTTGGATTCAAAAGAAAAATTTGCGAAGAAATTGGTTTTGAAATGAGAGAAAAGTTAAAAGTTTGAGTCTTTCTTCACCTAGTTTCGAGAAAATGAGGAGAGAGAGGGATGAAGTGGGTTTTGGGAAGAGAAAAAGTGGTTTTAGAAGACTTACCTGGTGGTTAACGGTCTGGCTTAGGGTTGTGGACCGCCAACCATGATGCTCTGGAGCGCCAGGTGTGCTGCAGGAGGGGCTGGCGGTATGGCTTGGGATTGCAGACCGCCAACCAGAGTGGCTTGGACCGCCAGCCTTGAGTTGAGGCTAGCTGGCAGTTGTCCTAAAGATTGTGGACCGCTAGCCAATGGCCCCAAGACCGCTAGCTAGTGGCCCTTGGACCGTTAGGTACTTTCGAAATGGGTTCCGCTCCTAAATTTTTGAACCTAAACACTTAAAAAAACCAAAAGCAACTCAATCATAACTTATTTAAGGATTAGATAAACAAAATATATACAAGAATACCATGGGATTGCCTTTTAAGTGCGCTTGTTTATCGTCACTAGCTTGGCGTTGTTTCCTTTCTTGGTCAATGGAGGTTGGAACGAGCATTTCCGGTGCTCTTGTCTTCCTTGTTGAACATCTCTAAAGTGATCACTCTACAAGTCATCTCCATCTTGAACTTCAACCCTTTGTCTAACACCCATTGTGGAAGTTTGGTCCTTGCTCTCGAAAACGGCTCAAGCATTCCTTTACACTTTACCTTGTACTCAATAACATCGCCCTCAACATCTATAGGTATGAGCCGCATAGAAGGCTCAATCTTCTTTCCACAAGGTGTCTTCTTGATGTAGTCTTCTTCCTTGGAGATTTCGTTCTCAAGGGCATGAATTGCAAAAATCATCTCATTATCTACCAATAGTTGTGGTTTCTTCTTGCATTTTTCCTTTTCGGGCTCTCCTTGTCTTCTCGGAGACCAATTTAGGAACATCCTTTGAGCAACTTTCATCATCATCATAACCAAACATTCTTTTGAAATCTTCAAACAAATCAAATTCTTCCGTTGGCTCGTAGTTCTTTGTCACTTCTTGAACAAATAGACTATCACCTAGATTGAGAATTTCTTCTTTGATTCCTCCAACCTCTTGGAAATCCCCCCAAAGTTAAAGTGCCACAAATCTCATCTCTTGCACTAATCATCTTGTAAGACACCTCAGGGTCAATGTTTAGAAGAACAACTTCCTTACTTTTAAAGTCGATCCTTGCTCCAAATGTTTTAAGGAATGGCGTCCCAAGTAGCATGGAGAACTTTCCCGCACCCGATCTTGACAACAACAAAATCCGTAGGGACTATGCAATCCCCAAATTTTAAAGGGTAGTTCTCAAGTTTTCCAATGGGCTTCTTGGCGAATGAATCTCCCAAAGCTATGGGAGAAGTGGGCTTTATTACCTCTTTGATCAAAAACCGGATAATCATGTCGGATGAAATCACATTGACACTTGCTCCAGTGTCGACTAGAGCTTCTTCTTTAAACACCTCTTCAAACAAGCGAGGTACCACAAAGTTGCCAGGTTTCAAAACTTTCTCTAGAACTCTTGTCTCGGGTAGGGGGGGGGGGGGGGCACACAGTTCTTTCTAGCTAGTACTTCGTGGCTCTTCTTTCTTTGCTCATACTCTTCAATCCTAGCCTTGAGCTTAGGATTCTTTGTAGCTAGCTCCCTTAACCCGGAAGAGACAATATCCACTTTGTGTATCGGAAGCTCAGAGTATTCCTTGAGTTGTTTCTTAATGAATCTTTGGGGATAGGGAAGAGTTGGTTTGTATGGTTTCACATCCACTCGTAAGTCCACTACACACTTCTTTTCCTCTGTTTTGGTCTCATGACCAATAGCTTCCTCGACTTCTCTCTTTGGTTTACTTAAAGGCTCATTCTCAAGGGTGAATTTCTCTTTCTTTGAGTTAGATTGGGAAACGACCATTATCTCATAAGCATATTCAACCTTAACCTCTTCAAGTAGCACTTCATCTTCGTGATATTGGATAATCACATCATTATCAAATTTACATCCAATAAGCCTCTCAAGTTCACTAACCATATCCTCACCTTGATTATCAAAGGTGTCATTTTCAAAGACCATATTGCAAAAGTCCTTCGGATTCGCTTCGGGTTTACCCGGTAGGATCCCTTTACCGTTTTTCTTCAAAGAACTAGAAATTTGGGCAACTTGGTTGTCTAGCGGTTTCATATGAGCCGCTAGATTCTCAACCTTCTTGTTTAGGTCACACCAAACACCATCAATCTTTTGGTTCACATCTCCCATACTCTTGTTAAAATCAAAAGTAGCTTTATTTTTCTCGTCTAATACTTTCTTTAGGAGGATGGTGTTCTCGTCCTCTTTAGGAGGTTGAGTAGATGAGCTCCCTGTGTTGGTGAGAAATTGAAAGGTCCTTTTGGTAGGAAGTTGCTTAGAGCTTTCCCTTGTGGCCTCTCCTTTTGCATTGGGTAGTTTTGATATGATGGGTTAGCAACATCTTGGTTTCGATATGAAAGGTTATTTTTCCAATACTTGAATGGAGGGTTGTAAGGCTTTGAGTAGTACCCCCCCCCCTTGAATGTAGCAAAGGTCCTCTTAGTCTGAAATTTCTTTTTCATTTCCATCACCCTTACCATCTTCCACATGCTCCACTACATTCATTAATATTTGATTCAACTTGGTAAGCCTATAAATCTTTTAATTTAGCTCTTGCAATCGAGAATCATCTCGGTAAGTCCCATGTTTATCACGGCCATAGCTTTGGTCACTTTGAGCTAGGTTTTCGATGAGTTCTTCGCCTTCCTCAACATCCAAGTTGGCAAACCTTCCCTTACTTGTCATGTCAAGTGAGTTTCGATATTTTTCCAAACAACCGCTATGGAAAATCCCTAGCAAAGCATCTTTAGCAACGCCGTGATGCGGGAAAGACCGAATATAAGATTTCAACCTTTCCCAAGCTCCATAAAATGACTCATTATCCCCTTGTTTGAAGCTTGTGATGCCGTTTCGGATTTTAGCCGTCTTTTGCTTCGGTAAGAACTTAGTCATGAATTCTTTTTCTACTTGAGCCCATGTAGAGACTAATTCCGTAGAGACTAATTCCATGGAGATACTCTTCTGCCATTGAGCGGCTACATCACCTAATGAGAAGGGGAATAATATCATCTTTATGGCTTCCTCGCTTACCCCATTTATCTTTATCGTCCTACAAAGCCTCTCAAACTCATCAAGGTGGTCTAGAGGGTTTTCCGCCGGTCGACAATTAAAATTGTTGTTTTGGACCATGTTGATGAGGCTATGTTTTATCTCAAAGTTATTGGGTACTACTGCAGGAGGTTGAATACCGATCCTAACCCTTCTCGTGTTGGGTTCATCATAAGCACATATCCTTTGTGCTCTAGGATGCCCTTCGTCTTGGATCCCAATCCCTTGAGCTTGGTTGTTGTCACCCATATTTTTTCCTTGATTACCAATGGGATGAGGATTATCTATTCTTAAATGTTGTAAATGCTCAACTCTCTCTCTTTCCCTCCTTGATCGTGTGTTATCTCTTTCCAATCATCGTATGTCTTCCACTTGCGGGATAAAATTTGATGGACCACTACTTCCCAAGTTCATGCACCTTCAAAGACAAGGACAAAGAGTGAACAAGAGTTTGTGACTTTAAATAAAAAGAAATGACCTAGTCTCAACAAACTAATGAAGGCTAAATGGAGAAATATGTTGCTCCCCGGCAACGACGCCAAAAATTTGACAAGGATGGTTATTTCGATCAAGCTTTAGGTACTAAGACTCAACCTCTATGCCTCAAGAATAAGGCTAGACATTGTAGTACTTAGGGTTATCGAACTACAAGGAGAAATTCTTCTACACATTTAATCGTACAGCTAGTTCCAATAATCTAAGTCTATAAAAGCGATTGGTTTTCAAACTCAAAACAAACAATCAAGCAAAAAAAAAACAAGATAGCAATGACTAAAAAGGCAATCTCAATCTACTAATATTACTTAAGAAAGATTCAGTGATAAAGAGCATGCAAGCAATTAGGTAGGTGCACGATAAAGGAATCCAAATACTAATAAAATGCTAGGTTGAGGTAATGAAGTTCCATTCAAAAGCAAGGTCACAAGTCAATTATATCATTTCCATAATTCTAATCCATTTAATGTACTAAGATAGAGCTAATCTCCTGATAGCAATCATAAGTTCAATAATCAAGCCCAATAGCCTACATAACACCTTAATAATCTATTCCAATAGCTAAGAATGCTAAGCATGATTTAGATTCTCTTAGGGATTTCATCGAACACCTTCCGGGTGTAAAAGCCTTAGGATCTATGATTTGATTGATCATGTCAAATCAAGCTTTAAGCATCCCTAAATCAAGTAAATCTATATAAACCCAACCTCTAACATCAAGATTAATACCTATATCTAACTTGATCAACCTAACATGTGCTTACACTAGATGAATACTCATTATTCATGCTCAAATAACTCATAAAAACCAAAGATAAACTCATAGAAAACATAAAGAAAGAAGAAGGAATGATAATGATGCAAACTTTTGTATTGATTAACAAAGATTGCTCAAGATCCAAAAGATAGACAAAGAGTTCAAAGAAATAGTAAAACTTAGGGTTGCCTCATGTTTAAGAAGAGTATTTATAGAAATATAGAAGTCGGGTTGGGTTGACGGGAAAAACCGGGTCAAAATCCTAATTTTAAGTGTTTTAGACAAGGTTGGCGGTCTAGGTTCAAGGTTGTGGACCGCCAGCTAGACCCCCTGAACCGCCAGCTCTCTTTTCTACCTCGCTGGCGGTCTGGCTTGGAATTGTGGACCGCCAGCCAGAGCCCCTTGGACCGCCATGATTGAGTTATGGCTGGCTGGCGGTTGTCTTGAAGATTGTGGATTGCCAGCAAGTGTCCCTTGGACCGCCAACCTTCTTCATTTGGTGCTAAACGCGTCCGTGCTAGCGTTCGAGTCCCAGGTTTGCTCCATCTTTATCAAGGTAACCTGAAATAGGGTAGAAGAGGGGGAAAGAATGTATAAATGCATTTCCTAAGACTCCTTAACAAAACTTAAGACTTTTTCTTACGAACTTATACTAAAGCTACCTTAAAAGAATCTAAACTCTATGAGAACGTAACTAAATTCTAAGCCTAAATTATGCAATATTCATAAATATCAACTGTCTACACCATGGATTCTCCAGGGAATCCCTACTGAATTCCTTCAACAGAGGAATCGATGAGAGATATCTGTTTTCTCTAGATACAACTAGGAATGGGGATTTCATGACGAATTCTGTAGAGGATGCTTATCAGTTATTTGAGAACCTTGCAGCTAGCAATAGCAAAATTTCCTAAATTTTGATCAAACTACTAAGGGTGCTACTTTTGAGAGTGCACATATATCTGAGCTGAAAGCTATGATGGCACAAGTATTAAAACACCAACAAGGCCAACAGAGACGTGTTAGTTTCTCTAAGGATGTGGTTGATAAAGATGTTGAATTTTGTGATATGGATGAATCTGAAGAGCATGAAGAGGTGAATTACATGGGATATCAGAACAACAGAGAATTCAATCAGTATTGCAACTACACTCCGCCAGCTTTTCATAAAAAAACGTTCGTGCAAAATATGGGCGCAAATAAATTTTCAGGAAAATCGTCCGTGCAAAATTCTGGCCACGAATTAATTTTTACGAAAATTGTTCGTGCAAAATTCGGGCGCTAATTATCTTAAGCAAGGATCTGCAGGAAAATAGTTCGTGCAAAATTCGAGTTTAGGTTTTCAGAATTTTCATTGCATGCAAAATCCGTGTCACAACTTTTTTCCACTCGATTTTCAGAGCAAGGTTCAGACATCTGGAAAATTTTCTATTAGCTTTCAAAATTTCCAGCAAGAGTCAACCCCTCAAGAAAATAAGCTTAAAACCATGATGCAACAACTTTTGAACGGCCAGAAAATTAGCAATGGTAATGTTGATGGGATGTACAATGATCCCAACAACAAGTTTGAATCTCTGATATGTATGTGTTTCATGCATTTTTAGGATCATTTTGTTTACGTATTCATTGCTTCTATATTGTATATAATGCATTTTAGTCATAGAATCCTTGTACTTTAGGATTTGAGTATAGTTTAGGATTTTCCATCTTTGCATTTCATTTCTTTGCATATGTGGGTACAACCTTTGAAGAAACTAAATGGATGGCTTGGAAGATGGATTCTAGAGAGACTGATGAAGAAAGATCGAGATGAAGAAAGGTTAAAGGCATTTGGAGAAGATAGGAGTAAAGGACCAAGGAATGGAGCAAGAAGAAGCAAGCTGCAAATGCAACCCACCATCGACCATCAAGATCGATGGTATGCAACAAATGCTGATGGTGGACTGAAAAACCTTAAATCGAGAAATGTAAGCCACAATCGAGTATCATGGTCGATGGTGAGCAACAAATAGTCCATGTATAAATAGCCTCCTAAACCCTCTAAGAACATATGATTGATTTATGCTTGATCTTTTTTTAAATTTTTTTAGAACTTTTAGATCTCTTTGCTACTTTGATCAAGATCATAGCTTTGTAAACATTTTGATAATTTCTATTTGATTTGGTGTCTTTCTTTTTTGGAATCTCTTTTCTTTCTTTATTTTTAAGATTTTGGGAGCCCAAAGACCAAACCTTTGTCCTTGGATTACCATGGATCTTAGTGAGTATCTCTCCTTATAATTTGGAGATGTAGATGTAGTAGGCTAGGGTTAGATATAAGATTTTAATGGATATTAGGCTAAGTTTTGGCATAGATTTCTACTAGATTTTGTTTGGTTCATTGTAAAAGATTTATGCTTGCTTCTAACGCCTAGTGAGTGTTCGAGGAAATTCTTGAGAGAAAAAAAACTATGTTTTTCATTTGGCTCACGAGAGTAAAGTACTATAGGTGTTAAACAGTTAGAAGGACTAGTGGAACGCTATCACTTGCTTACATGGATAGACAAAATGCGAGAGTTGAGTATGCATGGGTGAATAGATCTTCACCATGAGAGTGGGTAGACCAATTATGAAGGGATTCTTGGCTTATGTATAACGCTAATCATTTAATAAGCCTATATTAGATCCATTATAGTTCTAGATCGATCACGAACAAATTGTTATATCTCAAGTATTTGATCTTTCTTATTGTTATAACTTAAAGTTTGTTACTATATTGCTTTTAATTATTGCTCTTTATGATTAAGCCTTTCTTTCTGCATTTTACATATTTTTGCATGTGTTTATGCTTAGATTAAGTTGAGATCCGTGACATCCCCAACCTTTATCGAATTCCTTAGACTATATATCCTACTGCATTCTCTTTGTATAGTATCTAGCTTAAAAGCCATTCAAACATTGGATGATAGCCTATTATGCTACAACCAAACAACCGTTCTTTTGCGGATTATATGATTTTGGCTTGGGCTTATAAATTTATTCTTGACTTTAAGCGTATTGTAAAACAGCTCCATCAGTCTCTCTCTGCTCATGTGAAGTAGTTGGAGAATCATGTAGTCCAAAATGGTGAAGTAACTAAATGTGAAGTAGGACATCTTCCTGGAAAGGTTGAAGTGAAACCCAAAGCTCAATGTAATACTATCAAGACTGAAAAATAAAAAGAAGTTGAGGTGGTGACTATTTTGAAGAAAGAGGAGAAGGAGAATGTTGTTTATCCACCACTTCATGAGCACAAATAAACTCCTAAAGTTCCATACCCTATTTTGTCAAAATATCTGAGGGACGTATCAGTGAAAAGACTCTAGCTGGGTTTCATTAAAGAGTGCAGAGGATCCCTCCTAATACGTCGTTTGAAGATACTTGGGAGCACTACCATATAAATCAGTTCTTCAAGAACACCAGAGAGACTATGGAGGAGATCAAGGCATTGTTCATCAAGGATAGAAATGTATCTTCACCGATGAAGAAATTGCCCACGATAGATGACCTTGGGAAGTTTGAAGTATCATGTTCTATTTCAGGGGTCGAGTTAGCCGATTCACTATGTGACAGTGGGTTTGCGGCTAGTTGTATGTCCAAGGCCATCGCTGAGTAATTGGGTCTTGTTTCAGAGCCCCCAAGCTGACTTTGGAGTTTGCAGACTCTTCCACCAAGTCTCCACAAGCTACCGTTAATAATTTAGATGTGAAAGTGGGTAATTTCCTTGTTCCTATTGATTTTCAGATTGTAGAGATGAGCAATGGTTTTGATAGGTCGTATATTCTGGGAAGAGCCTTACTAGCCACAGTGGGTGCGATGGTTTATTTTCCTAAGAAGAGGATCTCGTTTGTAAACATTGACAAAAATGTTTACTACATATATGTGCCCACTAACAAAAGTACACATCTTGTTTTGTCTATTAGTGTGATGGATAGATTTTTTTCGTATAGTTCGTCCTCAAGAAAATTTAAGCGATAAGAGCAAGTTCAAGGAAGTCCTCGATGAAGACTCTTGTATCGCAATACAAAAGCCTAGTACAAAAGTTAAGGAAAAGCTTAAGCGCAAAGGATGAAGTGCGATCCTCATTTGATGTTGAAACCTCACAGTTGTTCTGGTGATTTGTTTGACTACGAGGTAAGGTGTAAAGATTCTCAAAGCCTTTTTCGAAAGTTTGAGCTAGTCTCACCTCAGGTTTGAAAGGAAATGTCTGGTAGCTGTGAAAGTTTTTATGAGTTGTGTTCTAAAGCTCAAGATGTTTGACGATGGGACTTATTTTGGAGAAAGTCCTCATACTCATCCGCACCAATACCGAACTCCAAAAGTCAAGTTAATTACTTTGAACAAGCACTTAGTGGGAGACAACCCACTAGTAAGTTTTTCTTTTCTTTTCTTATTATGATTTTTCTTTTCTTTCTTTTATTTCTTATCCATCCTTTGGATTTATTTTCACTCTGGGGACGATGTGAAGTACGTCTTGAGGAGGGTTTTATGGATTTTATTTTTCTTTTGATGTGTTTCTAACTCTTGAGTCCTTTTATTTACTTTTATTGAGTCAAATCTGTAAGGGATTATGATGGAAACTCATACTGATTTTGGATTATTGCTTTTTGTCTTTATGTGATTCTAAAATGATAACCTTTTTGTAGTAGTTATTAGTACGATCAAGTCAGAGAACCCTTTCATTGAACTCCCTACCAGAAAGTTTCAGCTTGTGCAATTTGTTACGAACTGACATTAACTTTATTTTATTTTGTATTTAATTGATCTTAATTTTCTTGTCATAAGTCTTTTCAGGAATCGGACCGCATACATTCAGGATCGTTCTATCCTTTTTACCATTCTTTCATCCTGAATGACCAGACTACTCTTTAGTTTGGTACCATACCCTGACCTTTTTTCATTCCAAAATCCATTCATTCGCATGTCTATCGTCTATGTGCACACGTGTACAAAAATGATAGGTTACATAGTTTTCTTTGCTACTTAGGAATGGTTAGTGGAACGATAGGTGGTTAGACATCTGATTATATCTTTTTGGGAATGTGCTTGAGCTTAAATGAAAAATATGTGATGATAGCATAAGATGATGGGTGGTTTAAGTTTCCTAGCTGTTTTTGATATATTGAGACCTTTACTGTAAAGAATCGGCCCTGTTCGAAATGTGCATGAAAATTAATAAAAACATGAAAATTGCACATAAATGTGGCTAAAAAAAAGAGTTGTCTCAGTAGTATGTATTTTTCTAGGAGCTCGATAGTCATTGATATTTGTTAGTTTTGGGGTTTATATCATAATGCTTAGGTAGTAGAGGGACTGTGGTAATCGATATATTTGTCTCTCTTGCGATTTTGCATAATGTCTTGCATTTGTTTCTCGTTACTAAAAGCCTTAAACACTTTAGTTCCACCACTAAAATAGCCTTCCTAATCCCAAACCCTTTCCTGGTATGGTTTACTGATGAGAACTCACACCTTTATTAATGAATGTAAAGAGTTGCCTGAAGGGAATTCAAGTTTTTCAGGTTTAGAATTTAGAGTATGGATAGGCTTGGAATGTCATATTTTGGATTGAAGGAGAGAGTCTAACGATTTAAGTTTTTACCTTTATGGTCAAATGAAATTTTTTGTAGAGCAAGGTCCGCTTAGGTTTCTGGAGTCCGTGCGTTTTCAAACCTTTTCACTATCTTGAATTTTGTTAGTCTTTACTTGAGGACAAGCAAAGGTCCAATTCTGGGGGAACTGATATATTTACTAACTTATAACAATATTTTCATTAGTTTTTTTGAATTTTTGAGAGTCTTTTCTTTGAGCTTTCAGGTGTTTTAGCTGTTTGGGCGTGTTCGAAGGAAATTTGAAGATTTCATAAGTTTTCGAGAATGTTCGTGGTTATTTGAAGGAAAACGATGTTCGAGCAAAATTCGGGCGTGAAGCTTTAGTGAGATCGATCGATCCTACAAAAGAGGCTGTTTGAAGAATTATTGTCATGTTTTTTTGATCGATCGATCCCTTCATGTGACGAAAAAATTGAAATTTTCTTTTTCTGATTGTTTTTCTTTTTTGCCCCAAAATCGCCCATAACACTATAAATAACCCTTAAGTCGTTTTTTGGTTTGGACACTTTGTTTTTGCTTTCCTTTGGAGCTCTTGAGTTTTAATCAATTTGAGAGACGAATCTCTGACTCCTAACCTTTTGGAGAAGTTTTTTGAACCTCGGTATTATTTTATGTCTTTCAATTCAATCATGTTTTCTGTTTCTTACAATATGTCTGAATAGATCCACTGTTATGTTTTAGAGTTTCAAAGGAATTGATGAAATTAAATGTTTAAGGTTGTTTATTAGGGAATTATCATTAGAAATCTTCACTTGGATTGTTCGTAGTGCTTGAACTTGATTGATCACCTAGCCCATGATCTTAGTTATTTAAATACAACGAGAATTTATTTAGTTGCTGGAAAATAATCCTTGTGAGGAAAGTATCCTTAGCCAACGAGAATTAATGTTAAGGTGCTTTGTGAACAAATTAGAACTCGAACTTAATGCATGTTTAACTTCTTGAATTCAACAAGAGTTAGTCTTTTAGGTTTTGGAACATAGTAATTGGAGCCACGAGAGTGGAAAAATTATACACTTGTCTTTTGAGTTCTAGTTGGTGCTTAATTGATTCCCTCATATTATCCTGCATTCATGAACTTATTTTATTCCCTGAAGCCTTATGTTTTTAATTCCTTGATTTTACATCGTTTTCATATTTGCTTTACTTATTTGCATTCAAAAATAACAAACAACTTTTTGGGTCTTCTAGCTTGATTGGAACTAAGAATCTTAGTGTGTAAACTGCTCTCTGCGGATTCGATACTGATATTTACTACTGCAAATTGTTATGCACTGGCAGTGTGGATTAGAGTTTAAACCTTATATATCATTCCCCTCCACAATGCAGGAGAAAAATGCAATAAGAGAAAACCAGTAGATAGAATTAAAAAAGGCCAGGAAGGACCCAACAACAGCAAAGGTCATGTATATGACCATAAGTTCAAGTTTAAAAGTCGAACGAAGGGGAAAGGATCACAAGTCTTAAAAAGCCCAACAAGGGGCAGAAGGAAGTTCAAAAGAAAATTCAAATTTCAACTATAGGTGAGAATCATGTAGCTTTATAGCCTCTGAGACAAGAGGATCACCATTCTTGGCTTCTGTCTTCTACGCTTTATCCTCATCTTCCTAGCCCTTGGACTGCTCAACTGTGATCTCAAGCTCATCTTCAAAGGAGGGAGGCGGTAGCTTCTAAATTCAGCCTCAAATTCCAAGTCTAAGTGGTAGTTCTTATACTCCTATGCTGATTTTCAGCTTGTCCTTTACTTGTTTAGCCAATCATACACCATATCCCAACGTCCAATAATCCTAGCACCATTGAATGCCATGGATATCTCCTTCAAGAAATTCTTGACTCTTTCCCTCAGCTATGCGACCTCACCCTTGTGGGAACCGAAATTCTCACTGTCAATGTTATGTGGTTCACGGATTCTGTAGCCAAAGATCAACAGATCAAGATAGCGAATTAGCGAGTTACTGAATAAGGAANTGAATAAGGAATACGAAAGTAAACTGCGAAGACAATAAGATAGAAATCGTGAGTAAGTTA
>OVAN01002604.1:0-15924 GCA_900406275.1 Anastatica hierochuntica
AATTAGCTACGAAAAAGATTTCGTCGTTAAAATCTCGTTAATTTATGAGTACTTTGCGACGAATTGTTTTAACAATTAGTTTACGACGAAATCTAGTCGTTGTTAATTTCACAACGAATTAACGACGATTTTTATATTGCGACGATCTGTTAACATCGTTTTTATTTTCATCGTAAATTCGTCATTAGTCTATTTTAACAACGATTTTACGACGATTGGTGTCGTTGTTAACTAGCTGTTTTCTTGTAGTGTTTTTGATCTTCTGTCGTATTAGTTTGTTTTATTGTTTTTTTATCTTTAATGTTTTTGATCTTCTGTCGTATTAGTTTGTTTTATTGTTTTTTTTTTTATCTTTTATATATAGACATCTTTTTTATAGTTGGCATATAAATAGACGTCTATATTTCTATTTGTGCATTCTTCCTTTTTTGTATTATTGTAAGTTTTCTATTAATAGTTGAGGTACTAAATCATCACGAGAAATTAGTGATTTTTTGGTGGACCGTAATAGGTATTTGGACTTTTGGGTAGTGTCATATTACAAAAAAGCTTCTGAATTATATAGTTTTTTTAGGCATTTCATCGAACACCTCTCGGGCGAGAAATGCATACAAGTCTAGATCTTAGTTACCTACTCTAAAACCTAGCACTAAGCACTCCAAATCCTTAGGAAACTTAAGATTAGCTATCCCTAACACTATATCACAACCTAATCTACGTAGATCTAAACATCCTTGGTTCCATCAAAAAGACTACTCACAGAACATAAAGAAGAAAAAGAAAAGAGATGAAAAGAAAGATAAAGATTTCATAGATAAAGATAGATGTTTGATCAAAGATCCAAACTTAAAAATACAATCTTGAAGGAGGATAGAAGTTATAAAAGTGTTGGATAAAAGTTGGATGCATAAAACTAGGTTAATGGGGTATTTATAGGAGAGATGAGGCTCTTTTCACGTCAATGCAACGCAGCATCGACCTGAGGAGACTCACCATTGACCTCAGAGGTTGATGTTGTGTTGCCTTTGGCAGCAGTCTATAAAGGTGATGCAGCATCGACCTTAGGCCACTCAGCATTGACCTCCAGGTCGATGCCTGGTCTCCTTTGCAGCTTGTTCATTGTTTCTTCCCCATTTGATATCCTCTCTTGATCCCATCTTCTCCTATTGCTTGTAGCCTTTAATTCCCTTTGATTCTTGGTCTTTTTAGCCTCTAGAATCCATCATCTCAAGCTCTCAATTGGTCTCCAAAGTTGCACCTACAAATGCAAAGAAAATGATATGCAAATGCAATAAGTTCCTAAACTAGACTCTAGATTCAAACTAATGCATTCTAAGACTTATATGCAATATTTACAACCTAAATGCATCTAAAACCTAAAAGAAATGAGTTCTAAAATGCATAAAAACCTATGCACATCAGTTGCTTTGAGTTCCCGCTTTCAAACCTCACTTCCGGGTTTGGTCTTTGTTGTTTGCTTGAGGATAAGCAAATGGCAAGTCTGGGGGAGTTGATGTGTACATAATTTAGCAAATATTTAGCATTCTTTAGTATGTGATTTAGTTACATTTAGGTTGTATATAATTTATTTTAATGTCAAAATTCATTTAGTTTAGGTATTGAGTCTTGTTCAGGGTTATCTTGCATTTGCAAGCATTTCTTTGCATTTAAAGGTGAACCTTTAGAGTGACTTTATGGCAAGCTAAAAGGATGAATTAAAGATTGATCTGATTCCAAGAATCAAGGGAAAGAAGTGCTAAATACATATGGCAAGTGTGGAAGCAAAAGAGACTATGAAAGGACCAAAGAACATGCCAAAGACTGCAAATGCATGTTGCTATCGACCTGCAGGTCGATAGTGGCATGCATTTGGTCGATAACCACATGTACAGAAGGCCTTGCCTCCTAATGCATTCCACTATCAACCTGCAGGTCGATAGCCACATGCATTAGGTCGATAGTGGCATGCGTTTGTAAGTTTTTCACTTTAGGGCACCCTTTTACACCCCCACTTGTATAAATACCCCCTCTTAGCCTCGAAGAACACAACTCTTCTTCTTGAATAATTTTATTTGATGTTTTAAGTTCTCTCTCTTGATCAATAAGATCAAGAATCTCTCTTTTCATATTTGTATCTTGGATCCAAAACCCAATTTTTATCTATGATTATGCTTTTTATATCTTCTTCTACTCCCTTCTCTTTTATGATTCGTGAGTAGGCTCTTTAGATGGATCTTGGATGTTTAAGATTTGGCTAGATAGGATTGTAATGATGGTGTTAGGGATAGTTTATCTTTAGTTTCTAATGGATTAGGATGTCGTAATGCTTGATTTGAAGGAATCTTGATATGTATGCATTTCACGCCCGAGAGGTGTTCGATGAAATGCCTAGAAAAATCTAATTCATGTTAAACCTTTCTTAGCCAATGAGAATTGATTGCTAGGGAGTTTAGTGACTATATAGTCTTTTTCTTAATGATTCTTATTGATTTGTCAATTGCAATAAGCGAAAGTTGGATGATTGCTTCATGTTGAAAATGGTTTACTCCCATGAGAGTGGAGTACGTTATAGATGTTTTTGGTCATAGAATTGCTCTTAATAGCTTGAACTAACACCACTATTACCATTTTACTAGTGTCTTCAATTACATTCACCCATGATCCATCACGTTACTTGTCTTTAATTTCGTTTATTCTATTTATTTAATGCTTATTTATTTTGCTTAAGTTACTTTCTTGCTTTACTTTTTTTAATCTTATTTATATTATTGCTTTTATTTTGAATTGCTTATTAGATTGTTAGGAACCCAAAACCTTTTTGATTGGATTAGATTAGAAAGAATTATGGATTCCCAAAGTTTAGAATTTTCTATCTTGACGTGCTCCTTGTGGTTCGACCCCTAAGTACTACAATAGCATATCCATGCACTTGCGGATTGTGTGATTGTTAAGAAACGAGCTTATAAATATTAAATTTTCATTGTCGATTCTGTCTCACAATAGTTGGGTATGAGGATGGGTGGAGTTTTAGGGAGGGGGAGGTTTATAAGCTCTGATTGGAAAACTTACATGGGAGACGAAGAGGATGGTGGTCAAGAGCTATAATTACGTTTTAGGTTGCAATGTGAGAAGCTGAAATGGCCCTCGGAAGAAGAAGAAGTTTCTTGTCGTGGTAAGCTACAACGTCTTTTTAGGTTAAGGTTTGTCAATTGTCATTTCATTTCTGTGGGATTTGGTGTGACTTCGCCTATGAGTCCCACGAATTTGCAAAGTGTTCTATGTGACGTACTATATTCTAAGAAAATTATGAGATGCTGAAGTGGAAATCTTTAAAGGACATAATTAAGCTCTTTTAAATAGTTAAACTTTATGTAACTTACATTTTTGAACACTTCAGTGATAAAACAGACGACAATTACTTGATTAGTACACCTAGGGGTTTATTCAATAAAATTTTGTGAATGATTTTGCATTATTTTTTTCAACATAAACTTTAAGTTAAAAAGATTTGGTAACCCATTCCTGAGCAACAATGTTCATATAAGCAAAATCAGGTGCCCTTATCCTCTCGCTACATGATAAACTATCAGCAATAGATGCACATACATGATCAATATCCAAATATAATTTGGGTTTCTCTACAATGTAGCAATAGATGCGCATACATGATCAATATCTAAATAGGATTTGGGTTTCTCTACCTCACGAGTTGGGTTAAAAATATTAATCTTTCATTATGATTCGTCAACATCTTTAAAAGCTCTGTTGAACATGTTTGAAAAGCAAATGTTCTCTCCTACAATAACAATTATAAAGCGCGTATTGAAATGTTGCCTTATAAGTTTTGTTTGATCCACATTGTCGAGTATTGGTATCATAGTATCAAGTTTGGGAGTGTAGCATCTTTGTTCGAGACTTTGTCGAAGAAACAACTGAAAGAATTTGAGTCTTGAAAGTTAAGGTGAACGAAGCTAAGGATTGGAAAAAGTTATGCGGACAAGCGAAGGAAAGTGTTAGAGTTTGTTGTTAGAGACTTAGTGTATATGAAAATAGTCACATATAAGGGTAAAAATCGGGCTACACAAAATGCTAAGTTGAATCCTATATTTCAGGGTTCGTTCAAGATTTTAGAACGGCTTGGGAAAGTGGCTTGCAAACTAGACTTCTCACAATCTATAAATGCCTTTAACAATGTGTTCCACGTTTTGTTGCTAAGAAAATGCATCTGCGGGAGACATAAATGGTTTTTAACCACCGCAAGGTTTGTGAGGAAACATAACTATCACAGAAAGACAACTCCGTATTTTTGATATAAATGTTAAGGTAGAAAAGAAGGAAAAAGATCAAGACGGTTAAGGTTATTTTGGATTGTGATGACAAAAAAAGAAATTACTTGGGAACCATAGGAGATGACGAATGCTGAATTTCGTAAAGGATTTTAAGAGCAGAAGGAGGAATTGGAAAAGGCTAAGATTTTAGGATGAATCTAATATAAGTTGGGGAGAGTTGTACATTTGTGTTCAGGAAATCAGATTAAGATTTGAGACTCAGCAAACTTTTTGGCTATAATGAACCAAAATCTTAGGGATTTTTCTTATAAAAGTGGGAGAGTTGGCTGGATGAGCTGGATTTGGCCAAGAGAAATCTGAAAGTTCGAGTCATGTCAAGAATTTGAAATGAACTGGACTAAATGGTTGAGTCAAAATGAGCCTAATTTCAAGAATCCACATTGTTCGGATGAGCTAGACAGTTACAATTTCAGACCAAGCTAGTCCGATTCAAACAAGGATGATACATCTAAGGTACCTGGTCGATTTTGGACAGGTCTAGGTAGTTTGAGATAGTTCTTGTTAGATTCAGAGAGTGTTGATTGGAAAGGTTGTTTTTTTTCTTGACATTTATGCGGAAGGATTTAGGTAGGAATGATTATTTGGCTTAAATATTCAGTGGGAATGGTTATGCATAAATTTGTCATGGGAAGGAGTTTCCAAATGATTATTTGGCAATATTTTGATTCAAAGCTGCCCATCTTTAGGATTTAAGTGAAATGACAATGGTTTTTCTTATTTCTTTACACGAAAAAGAGCTCAGAAAGAATCAAAGGGAAATTCCGAGAGAGATTTGGCTGAAAACTAAGCAAAATCAAACAAATTGTTCTATCTATCGATTTGACTTATCCGACAGAGACTACGTGACTGATCTGATTGATTCTGGTAGAGAGACCTAAGCTTCAAGGCAACAAGAGATGTCATAAATTGATTCTTCGATCCGATCATCAATCCCAACGGGCAAAGGTGAGTTAATGACAATAGTAACATGTGAGGATTAATTTCATTATGGCCATACAACTTTTAATTGCTTGATAAATGGACAAATGTCGAATGTTACTTTATGGTTATAGACAATGGTCAAGAGTTATGAGAAAGGTCGATGGTCGAGTGTTATTTTATGTTTAGGTTGATAACCAGATTATGCTTGAATAAAATTGTAACTAAGTGAAATCTGAATATAACTGATAGAATCCGAACATAAACTGATTAATTGTGATTATTTATGTGGTTGGTGGGGTGGGATAAACGTCTCACTAAGCATTTATTTTCTTATGGATTCAAAATGAATGCACGTTTGGATCTTTCCTAGGAAGGTAATAAGATCGGATGAGCAGCTCATGGGACTAAGGCTGGAAATGAAGGATAATGGATTTCTAAATTTATCTAAAGGTTGTGGGTCGGATTTTACAATGTAATACTTATAGTGAACTGGTGATTGTAGTTCGAACCTCGCTGTTTATGTTATGCTAAGTTTAATTGATTGAAAAGATTTTTCTGAATCGTACTAAAACGCTGATTGGCTAAATAAAACAAGACTATGGTGTTTCACATATCCCCGACATGAAGACTTGTCTAGTTAACATTTATTGTTCATTAAAATAGCTAGGAACGAAGAATCTTTGGCAGACAATCACGTAGACATTACCATATGACTATTGAATTGAAACCTTGAAGAGAAGATCTCTACAATCATTATATTAGAATATAATATAATATTCAATAGGGTGTCTGGTATTCAAAAAGGTAGAAACTCCTATTAACAGAACCTCCTAAACCAAAAGAAGAAGCAAGGGGAACGAAGCTAGCAGAGGCCAAGCTATCAAAAACAATATATTTGCCAGCATTCTGTTTTTATACATTCATTCACTCGACTACTTTTTCAATTATGTAACATCCGTCTCATCTTCTCCCGAAAAAAGCGCAAACACGCATGCGTGCACGCGCGCGCCCACACACACACCACACATGCACAAGCACACGCACACGCGCTCACACACACGCACACGCGCTCACACACAAACACAAACACACACACCCGCGCGCGTGCTCACACACACACGCTCGTACACACCCGCTCACACACACACACTCGTACACACCCGCTCGCACACACCCGCGTGCGCCCACACACATAACACACACTATCAAGCATCATGCGAGTCAAACAATCATGAATTCTTGTATTATCATATTTTTGGTCATACAAGAAGTTATACCATAAGAAACAAACAAGACTCCAAACAGATTAGATCTCACAGATTTCCAGCGCTAGACTAGACTAACGATAGAAGAGAGTTAAGCCAAAGATAAGCGAAGCTTTATGTGGTCCTTACCTTGGCCATAAAAGAGATAATTTTGAACTTCCTAATGCTAGATTTTTTTGTAGCGAACAAAATGTTAACACAATGATCCCTCCACTTAAAATGAAGTCCTTTGCGTCATCTACTGTAGCCATCAATATTATTTGAATCAAACGTCTTTTGACCGTCCAAACATCCTTTACTTTCAGCTGGTCGCATATGCAAACTAAAAGCCCTATTGTGATTCATTGATTTGATCATCGGTTTGCAACTTTTCCTAGATTGGCCTCAAATTCATTATGGATAAATACTTATAAAAAGATGGCGTCGATCCAATCTGATTTGCTAATATGTTTATACCCTTCACTTGGATTCTTCGTATATGTTCTCTCTAAGGGAGCAACATGATTTTTCTTTGGTGATGGATAATGACTATAGTGAGTTGCAAAACGGCCAAAGCTTCGCGAATATGTTGTTTTCTGTCTCCTATAACTCTTGGTCGAATTTTTCTTTAAATAACAGAGGGAGAGTCCTAAAATCTAGCACGAAAATGACAGTTTCACCTTTAATAAAACAAAAGCGCTTTACTTATCTTGGACTTTTTTATGGATAACTAGATTAGGAGCCACATTATAACGCATGTAAGATATGTTAAAAATTTAGTTATAATATTAAGAATTTAGATTGATACTGACATAGTAAAGATCTGTATAATTAGATTTACTATTATTATATATGTTTTCTTGTCAAAAAATTATATTTTGTACTTTATGATAAAGAAAATCAAGAAAATCTAACATGATCAATGTATTTGGAAAACATAATCACTAGATAAATTATAGAAATCTAAAAATAGATTTTTAAATTTTATATAGCATAAAATTAATCCAATTTTAGTAATATAAAATCCGTTTTTATACTTATTTTTATTTAAGACTATTTAACCATAAATTAAAATATTTTACATTTTTTACAATTTAAAGATTTCATATCAATCTTTGACACAATACAAAAATATAATAAAAATACAAAATATAAAAATGAAAAACATTTAAAGAAATATTTTAAAATAATAATTTTTTCCTTTTTTTTTGCTTTTTTAAGACTTAAGTGATTAAAAAAAGTTCTATAAAATCTACATTATAAATTGACACATATTGTGGTCCGTTAGTTGACAAAATAAATTGACACATGTTATGATCTAAATTTATGATAACACTTGTTGATATCTCGTCAGTTGCGATTATGCATACATATCGAGTTCACGTAAAACACGTACAACTTTATATAATAAGATTTGGTTGCCTCCCTTAACAAAAATTTTGGGACATCCCAAATAATTTATTTAATAATAAACGAAAATTTTTGAATCTCTTTTTTCCGCTCAACTCCTATCAACTTACAAAGAGGACCAAAGCATCTTCACCGTTGAGGAGTGGGAAACACAAACAATTTATGTGGAGCCTTACAACATTTATAAAGTAAAAACATTGACATTTATTTGTAGATCGTACCTATTGTTTCCTTTTATGCACGAAGGAATCACTAAAACGTAAAAGCAACATTGGTCCTTTAGTTTTCTTATGGTTTTCATATAAGAAAAGGAAAATAATGAACGGTCACAAATGAGATTATAAACACCAATCATATTTATACGTAGCTTTTTCCGAATTTCTTCAGTTGTGAGTATCTATCTATACCATAAAAATAAACATTTAGTTGACATTTCTCGCATTTACGTTATCTCTTAACTATACATTTATACTAAAACTTTTGGCGTATTAGTATTGGAAACTTATATTCATCCGTCTGATCTTTATACTTTACATGTTCGGTAGAAGCTTACTCGTTCTAGAAGAGTATTATTTTCCAAGAATTTCCCATTTTGTCAACTAACAATTTAAGTTAATGATTTACCATGTGGATGAAAGAATTAAAATCTTCGATGGAGGAAGACAGCGCACACCCTTCAAACTCTGTCCATGTCAAAGAAGGTCCATTACAGAACATGCCTAAGAAGAACGAATCCATCATAAGATAAGCCTCTCAAAATCTGGTCCACAAACGACGAGCCCATGAACAACATAACTTCCTTCCCAAATGCTTCACATCAATTTTAGAGGACACTAAATGCTAAAGAAAACACTTGCATGCATTAAATTCTTTACCATGCCTCATAACACATTTAGTACTGGAAGCGTAAGCTTGACAATCAGCCATCATTAGATCGACGGCGACCAACACTTTATGGCGGATTATTGTAGACATCGTACAGACGATAGTCTCTTATATATATAGATAAGAGTCTCATTAGTGAAACACACACATGAATCTCGAGAGAACTTGTCAACTAGAGAGAGAGAGAAAGAGTTCATAATCGGTCCATGTACGAACAATCACAGTATTTAGTCAAAAAATTAAATTTGAGCCCCCATCTTTATAATCGTCTAGTGTGATCAAACTCAACCTCGTCTTTTCATTGACATCACCGACCGTGCAACTTTATCCACGAGACTTCGACCCCACACAATCATCCAAAAGTCACAACGTTAGTCAATTACTCATTTTCACATGCAGATATCTGAAACCACAAGAGGAACCATTTTAACAATTGGTTCCATCGGTGGAGACAACAAGAGAACTCTAGATGCATGAAGCATCTCATCGAAGTTGACAATGACAACAGTTCTAACGATCGCATCATCAAAAAATGCAATATCTCCAAAAGTGCCCTCCTCGGCGAAAATAACTCATTAAATTTTTATGTCACGCCCTTGATAACCACGACCGTTATACCCTCCAGCGCAACAACAACCCCTTCAAGTACCTTAACCTAGACGATATTCATCGCCCCAAGAGTATATGCTCTGATCTAAGTGATGGCCTTTGAGGAGACTCCCCGAAAGAGCTCAAGTAAAATAGTCGTTCAAAGAAGCGAAGCGAAGTCACATAGCCATTTACCACGTAGAAGGAGTCGCATTTTGTCATGGAAACAGACATGGGGACCCTTATGAGAATCTCGCTGCTCTCGATTAGATGACCTAGACCGAAGGACCGATGCACAGTTTGAAGCATTGGTGGAAGTACTACTAAACCAACAAATCCACCTCAGCCAAATTTCTCGTCTGCACCACTAGACCCTGATCGAACTTTAAAATATTTCCTCCATCGCTTGCAAAGAACTATTCCAAAGCCCAACCTCGCCTCGCGNAAAAACCCCCCCCCCCCCCCCCCGTGGAGATCAATAAGAACTTCAAGCAACCAACATTAGCAGTGCTTCGTGCGTACCATGTAGAATATGCCAGAGAAAAAGAGATATCTAAGATGAAGAGGGGTTGCAAAAAATTACCTTAAAATTACACAAAGAGATCTAGAGCAACCTTTTCACTGTCAAGATTAAAAGTCTCGAGTGTACAACCTTAGTAAAGTCAAAATACCGGTGTTCGATGTAACAACTAACACAAGCCATCATTTAATGGCCTTCAACACTGCAATGGGACGTGTCAATGCGACATCGATTATTACCAACTATTAGTCGACAACTTCGAAGGAGAAGCACTCTGATGGTTATCCGGCCTCGAGACGGACTCTATCGATAACTTCAACCAAATATCAACCATCATCCTTAAATACTACTATATGTTCATCCAGCAACGATCCTCGACAGCCGATATATGGAACTTCTCTCAAGAACCTAACGAATCCTTGTGATCTTTCATCGATCAATTCAAATGTGTGACCTTACATGTCACTATACCTAACGAGGCTACTCCACTAACAGTGAGAAATTGCTTGTGGTATGATTCAAGCTTTGGAGGTGATCTTAAAGTCAACAAGTAGCATATTTTAAAACACGCTCTGCACCGAGTCATGCTCTTTATTGAGGTCGAAGAAGGAAAGGCCTCCATGGGGAAAACGTACTCATTAGCTAAAGCGATCTTATTAAAAGAAAAGCCGAACAGTAACTATTATGAAGCTTACCAGCATTATGACCGAGAATACACCAAAGGAAAAGGCAAAGGTCAATCGGGACTAGAAAGTCGCCTTGTATTTTATCGCTTAAGAGCGATCAAAGGAATTTCCCTACAAAAAAATAATACAAGGGCAAGAAAGAGAGCACGAGCGCTACCGCGAATACCATTGGCAAACTGAGTACACTATAGAGGACTGTGGGCACCTCCAAGAATATTTTCCATCAAAATACAAGAAGGGAGCAATCAATGCCCTAACCCAAGGAGAGCGATAGGCCGACAACAAGCAGTAGTCTGAAGCCTCAGACCGCATGGAAGACAAAACACAAACCAGAAAACATCAAAACTGACCTCACATAATGCCCAAAAAATTCAATCGAACATAGCCCATGAACAACCGAAATGAGATTGCAGTGTGAAGGAAGTGGATGAACAACTGTCGTCGTCTCCTCGAATTAGGATAAACATGATTATGGGAGGGATAATGTCGGTACAACGACTCTATCTGGTCAATGAGAGAAGGTGAAAGGCAAGCTGTAAATGCATGCAAAGGTAAGTAGATGCTCGTCGACAACATTAAGATAGACGATATTGAAATTACACTTTTTGATGCTGATGCATATGGGGTAGATCTTCCATATAATGATGCAACTATCATCACATAAATTGTCACATACTACGAGGTTTTGCCCATCTTAGTAGAACTTGACACCAATGTTAACCTTATATTCAAAGAAACCCTGAAGAGAAAGGAGCTCAAGGGTTACGAGCTCAAACCTTGCCTAAAGCTCCTCACATGCTATAATGGTGCATCCAAACTAACGACCGCTATGATTAGGCTTCAAGTGTACATTGGTAGAACACCTAAGATAGTCAAGTTCCTTGTCATCGACATGCCAACAGCTTACAACATAATCCTTAATCCTTGGAACACCGTGGTTGCATGCAATGAAGGCCATTCTCTCAAACTGCCATCAATGTATGAAGTTCCCAACTAAGAAATATGTATTCACCATATGATGCAACTAGTGGGAGTCATGGACCTATTTTGTCGCTGATCATAAACTCCAAAAATCGACATAGGCTTGCCTCGTCGTTAGACAAACCATAAAAGAAACCTTGTCCCCTGTGACATGCCCAGCCGAGAACTCGCCATTCAGGTTGAAATAAACCCTACGAACCATCACGGTGAGTAGGAATCGGTGCTAACCTTCAGGAGAACATGAAGGCAAAATTAGTTGAATTCCTTATAAGGAATTCTACCACCTTTGTATGGACCACAAGTGATATGTTGGGGACCAACACCCAGATTACGTGCCATGAATTCAATATCGATTCCACATACAAGATACTCAGATAAAAAGAAGAAAGTTCGACCCTAAATGCGCTCAGGCAGTAAACGACAAGGTGGATCACATCATAAAGGAAAGATCCATAACTGAAGGCGAATTTTGGACTAACTTTCCAATATGTTCGTCATAAATAAGAAGAATGAAAAATAAAGAGTCTGCATCGACTTCACCGACCTCAATAAAACGTGTACTAAAAACAACTTTTCGCTACTGAGAGGTCAAAGCGATGACCGGAATGAGCTCTTGTCTTTTATGTACACTTTTTTGGAGTACAACCAAGTAATGATGCTTTCAGACGACCGTGAGAAGAAATCCTTCATCATTGAATAAGGTATCTACTATTACAAAGTCATTCAATTCTGGTTAAATAACCAAATAATCACATGCTCGCTGATCAGTTTGTAGTACAATAAAGGTATACATAGATGTTATGCTGGTAAAATCTCTGCTCGCAAAGATCAAGAAAGTTAAATCAGGTTATGTTTCCAAGTCCTCAATAAATACAAGATGAATAAGAGCCCCACCAAATGCACCTTTGTTTTAACTTTTGGAGAATATGTTGGTTACATCATTACAAGAAGAGGAATCAAGGCAACCCAAATCAGATCTCCGCGATAACCGACCTCTCATCTCCCTCGTAAAACCAGAAAAGTTCAGGAATTGATAGGATGTATTACCACGTTTAACCGCCTAATATCAAGATCAACAGACCAATACCTGCCCACCTATCAACAGCTCCATGACAACAAACATTTTGAAAGGAACAAAAAATGTGAAGAAGTTTTCAAAAATCTCAAAGATCACCTTTTCACTTTGTCGATCTTTGTTAAATAAGAAGAAGGAAAAACTCTAAACATGTACATTACATTCTCACCCTCTACAATAAGCATCATTTTGGTAAGAGAAATATGAGATAACCTAAAACCGATAATCTAAACAAGCAAGTCCTTTGATGGCGCAAAATCCCAATACCTAAACATAGAGAAACTTAGGTTGACCATAGTGATCTTAACTCAAGAGCTGCATTCATATTTCTAGTAGAAAAATCGTTGTATTTTCTATCCAACTGCTTAAGAAAATCTTGCAAAACCCACACCAATATAGAAGGATGGCAAATTGGACAGTAGAGCTCAGCGAGTACGTCATAGAGTACCTATACCGAACGAGTACGAAGTCCCAAGTTTTGGCTGATTTCAAATCGAGTTACTCGCTGAGCAAACACATGATGACGCCGATGCGGAAAAGTAGTTCCTAAACATAGATGGTTCGACATGTAAGCATGGCTGCAAAGTTAGGGTATGCCTCGCCTCTCCTGATAACAAGCTATTCGAATAGTCGTTCCGCCTTGCCTTCTCAGCCTCAAAAAACAAGCCCGAATATGAGGCTCTCATTGTTGAACTTTTGTTGTTGAAAGGAATTGGAGCAACCCAAAGTCAAGTCTTCTGCAACTCTCTACTAGTATCCAATCATTTCAGCGATGAATATAAGACAAAAAACGAGTGTATGAAAGCTTATCTCACGCCGCATTTGCTTCAACCTCCAACCTAACAATACGACAAACAATCCTAGCGAAAAGCATCGACTTCCCAATCATCGAACTGTCAAACAGGATTTACACGGTCATTGAGGAACGAAAGAAGTTGAACAACCGCAAGGAGAAACTAACCTTGATAACCCAGAAAATGTCGACTCTGACTGACAACATAAAATGAAGATGTACTTAGGCGACGTAGGTCTAACACCTTGTTTTGACTTTTCTTGATCCTGCTCCTTGTCTTTTCGTACGTTAGATGACTGGTTTCCTTCACCATGCGGAGGATAAGGTAGCCACAGAGGCTGCCGCGGTAGGGAGATCCATGGTGGAGGACCATATCCTCAGGCTCTAGGTAAAGAAGGATAGGTCGGCTGGCTAAGAGAAAGAGCTAAAGGAGATGAAGGACCTAACCAAGGGGTTGAAATCCATGAACCAGAAGGAATCCGACCATACCCAGGTTCTGATTGTGGAGAATGTTGATTTGGAGAAGAAGGCTGAGGAGCTTAAGGCCAAAGTCATTAACTTTACTAAAGAGATGGCTATGGAGGTTAATGGTGCAAAGATCGTAGGGCGCTAGGAAATGGTAAGGGACTGGCTTAATGGAAACACAAGCTCCTGGAACATGCAAGAGGAATTTGCCAACTACAAGCTGGTGATGGAGATTGAGGCAGAGGTGAATCATCTGCTAACTCCCAACTTTGAGGATGAGCCTGCCATTCCACCTTCCCTAGACGCCTCAAACCCGACTGGTGCTACTGCCAATTCAGAAAAGTCTCCCACTTCAGACCGAGTCGATTGAACCCAAATGCCTTAAAAAATTTACTTTAATGCTTCGCCCCTTGGGGCTTTTCTTTTGAACTCTTGGTAGATACCCCTGCGTGGGCATTGTTATGCACCTTGTGGACTTTTGTAGAACTTGGTTGAAACATTGCACATAGCCACGTAGTGGTTCTGCCTTGCACTACTTAATTTTATTGAGATCATCGGTTAACTTTAGGGTAACCCTGCTGCTGGCAAACTGTTCTATGAACAAGTCAGTCAGAGCAGCGAAGAATCCCACACTTTCGCTTGGGATTGTGATAAACTACTGTAAGGCAACACCGGTGAGGATGGGTCAAAACCCCTTGCCCATGGCTACTTCTCTTAGCTCTTTTTGGATTGCCACTTTTAGTATCTTTTTCTTATATTGTGCAATGTGATTATCTGGGTCGGAGGTTTCATCGTATGGTTTCATGGGGGTAAGTATAACTTTCAGGGCATGTCGATGTGCAATATTTTCTCGGTGAAGGGAGAGTCTGCGTAAGAGCTTCAGGCACTCCTTCTTAAAGAAGGTGCAACTCCAAGCAGGCATTTGATCATAGATTGAATTGCCTCAAACTTGTTGAAAAACATATGTTACACGCGTATGACCTTCTCATCTTGATGGGTCTGTTTAGTAACATGTCGACCCTGCAATTCCACCTAGTCCTCTTGCCTGTGGGCTTGATCTTGGTTCCCGGGTTTCCTCCAATGGCCAGACTCTCTACTTCCCCCTTGTTATCGGCTTGGGTAGTCTCCAGGGTTTCCATCCTGGGTATAAGAACCCTGAACCGATAGCCTACTGCTTGGTTAGCAGTTAGCATGGAGTTTATCTCTCTCAGAATCTCGTTCTCAAGTTCCTACCGTTGCAGACGCCGAGCCTCTTCTTGGAGCTTCTTAGTGCAGGCCTCCATCTGTTGCTCTCTCCTAGACTATTCCATCTCTTTGAATCGCTTTTGTAAGATCTCTAATTGAGATCTCATCTCGTCATAGCTTTGGTCAGTCTGTACGGGTGTCATGATCATGTTTTCGGTGTTATCTCATGCCATCGTCACATAGTTTTGTGTGTAAGTTCCCCTCCTTCTAGCACCAAACTGTTATGGATGATTTTGGGATAGTTCTTTGATAGCACTACAGAAGCAAGAGATAATAAAGATAGTGAAAAAAATAGAGAAAGTCTTTGTATATTGATCAAGAGGAACCAACTACAATGCAATTTGGGTGTTAGAACATGTACAAAGGTTGAATTTTTCTTGATCTAATGTCTAGTCTCTAGGTTTTTTTGTGGATTTCTCATATGAACCTTTAAGTCTCATATTTATAGTGCCTTGGTGGTGAATATCCCCTTAGAATTAGGAAAACTGTGTATATCCTTAGATATTTGGAAATATTTTCTTTTTCCTTTAGGTTTCCTTTTTTCGGGTGGAAGAGTCTTTCGGCTTCCTTCCCAGAGGCGCACTTCTGGCTTCATGCTTCTTGTTTCTCGGCATTCCCTGCTTTTGGCTAAGAATTGTTGTATTGCTTCTAGACCCAGGAGATTCCCAAAGGTCCAAAATACTCCCAACAACATGTAAATGGAGGTTTGTGGTATTAGGGATAAGTGTCCCACATCGGAAGTTGGAAGGGATCCTAACTAAT
>OVAN01002604.1:15968-32672 GCA_900406275.1 Anastatica hierochuntica
TCCACTCATTGCCAATTGGTTTTGAGTTGGAAGCCCATGTAACCTAACATGGTATCGGAGCCCAGATCCGTATAATCCAACCCGATCCAATCGATCCGACCCAAAGTTGGTCCACTTGATCGTTGCCCAAAAATACCGAGATCTATGGCCAAGAGAGCCATCATCTCGAGGGGGCGTATTAGGNCCAATTGGTTTTGAGTTGGAAGCCCATGTAACCTAACATGTGGCATGGCTTTGTCAAGCTACTTCTCTGTTTGTGCCATGTTGATGGGTCATTTGGTCCTAGGCTAGCGTAAATGTTATGTGGTCCAATATTTTGTCAACAACGAGCCGAGCTTGATCTTTATTGCATTTTCTCATTTTTTTATTATTTAAAGTGAATTTATACGAGAACTAAATTGTTAAAATGTTCAAAATATTTACTGAAAACTTATAACACCCAAAAAATAAGATTAATCTTAAATTAAATTCTAAAAAATAAATAAATAAATAAAATCAAAGAAATAAATCATATGAGTTGTTTGCCATAAAGCTCTTGTTTATAATCTAATTAACTCGACTCCTGTGATGAAACCTCATGTTGTTTGTAGATCCCCTTCCTCATCATGCTCTTGAAGCTTGAGATGAAACCTTGACTCGTTCTTGTAGTTCACATCTTACTACAGCTCTTTGAATTGGTTGAGGAAAATGAAATCCGATTACAGATAATCCTAGAGGTACTATCCTATAGAATAGATCTTTGTTAACGTGAATAAACCTCATCCTTCCATTAGTCCAATCTTAACAACCCATGTTGTTTCTAAGAAGTTTCTTCTAAGTATCAATATTGTTTGTTGTCTTTGAATAACTTCTACCACTTGAAATTCTGTGGGCACTAAATTTTCGTCAATTTGATTAGGACTCTTGTTAGCTCACCCAAAGGTCTTCTCAATGATCCATCCGCCAATGCTATGTTCATAATTGAAGGTTTAAGGCAAATCCCAACTGGTTTGCAATTCTTGCTTCATAAAGTTTAATATGGCTCCTTAGTCACATATTTTTTTTGATTGAATAATTAATTATGAAAAGTCCAGGGTCTTTTAGCTTTTAAAGTGTTATTCCCTTTGTACTTGAGTCTCTAATGTTGTTAAACATGACTTCAATCACCTGCAAATCTTTTATTTTGTTCCTGAAACAATTTCTAAGGCCTTGGTGATTCGTCCTTGCATCTTCAAATGTGACAGGAAATTGTAGATGACGAGTTATTTCTCAAAAGGCCGATAATTATACTCTTTTGAGATTATGAGTCACTTCTCTTGATTTTCCAAAAGTATCATCATGTCTATGCACAAATCGTGGTCTACTTCTCGGTTGAGTAGCTCGAATTCTCGCTCTCCGCTTGAGGGTCATGCAATACTCCATTATTTGAGGCAAAGCTTTGTCATCTAAAGGCTAGAAATCCCTATTCAAACACTAAATTTATTGTTTTCAACAACATTTACAAAGGGGTAAAGTTCTAGTGGCTGCTCCACTAGTTTTCTTCGGTTTCTTCCTCCTTTGCTCGTTTTTCTTCAGTTTCCTTTAGGTAAATGCTCCACCATTTGATCTATGTGATTCGTCACATTATCCACCTTAGTATGAATTGCATCAATATTTGTTGCAATTTCGCCTAAAATTCCTCCAAGCTCTATGTTATTGCCGTCAAACTCGTTTCTAATCTTGTTACCTTGAGTTGCAGCGCCTCAATTTCTATAGAGCATATAAGTTTAAGGTTCTCAACGCGTCTTACTTGTCTCGTAAGTCTTCATCCAATGATAATCTCGTTCCAACTATCTTGGGTATCTTCGATTTGAAGGTTTGATTCTTGTTCTTCTTTTTCTTCTTGGAAATGACCATTAGATCCTCCTTGGACACTCTTTTTAAGTAACTTAAGCACATATTGATTCTTCATGATTCTTAATCTTCTCATTAAGATAGAAATTAGGGTTGTCTATTGAAGTGTAGATCTTTTGCTCCAATTAACTTCCAGATCCGAGAAGTTGCTATGTCAAGAGCTGGATTTTGAACTTGAGAGTCTCCAAGGGTGAACTTGAGGTCGTGGAATATTAGGGCATGGATGGTGTTGATAATGTTGAGCTTTATGTTGTAGAAAACCTCGAAAATTTCGGTTTTTCTAGAAGTTGTGATGTCTTTCCAGCGGAATTGAGTCTAAGAAACATCCTCTTGATTCTGATTAATGGCTTTTACCAAGCATCAAATAATACTCCATCTAGTAATGATTCCTTGATTCGTCTGATTCTTTGCTATTTTGAGTGTTGTGGAGAAAATACTTTGCATCCTTAATGAATTAGAAGGTAACTTTGGATCATAGAGCTTATGAAAATTTAGCCATAGCTTCAAAGTGCAGAGGGGTGTCGAAATTTTTTAAAGTTTTTCTTGTGTTTTCCTGAAAAACAAAAGACCACTGCATAGAAAATTTGTATGAACAAAAAGGAAAATTAGATTTCTCGAAGAAAAAGGATAACTCCGAAAAAAATTAGTAGAAAAAGGAAAATAGTTAACTTAAGTTGAAATTTCTGATCCTAAAATGTTAACATCCTAAAAAAATACTAAACTGAAAAATCAACGCTAAAAACCTTGTTAGAGAAATCGAAATTTTAGCCTAAGAAATAAAAAATTTACACAAAAGGTGAAAAGAAAAATTTGCCTAGATTAAATCCTAAATCAAAATCCTAAGCAAACTAAGCTAATCCCCAACAAATGAACTAGAAAGCTTGATGTTGGGTCAAGTTTCACCTAAAAAAAGCTAACTATAGGTGCACAACGTTCGCATTAATACTTAGGGATCAAATCCACATGGACTAGTAGTGCACTAAGGATCTATTGATTTTTGAAATAAGTTAAGAAGGAAATATCATTATGTTTAGTTTAGTTTTTGATGTTTTTGATTATTCAAAGAACCTATTCTATAATGCATATGTAGAAGGGATAGATTGATGAAGGATATGCATCATACAAGTAGAAATCGTAAAGAGCATAAATGAGAATGCAAGATTTAAATTAGATGCATAAAGCTTTGCTATAGAACACGAGCCAATTGTCTCTCTGCTTTTGAAGATCGGGATTTATACTTTTAACAATCAAGGGACTCGACTTTTGCACCGTCTTTGTAGAAGACAAGTTTGCATTAATTAGTGTATGTGATTGATTGTTGACGATTCTTTTACGATTAAATTTCGTTGCCTATGAGATACAACAGTATGAAATGCTTTTTGAATGCATACTAACCTAAGATCAATTCACAAGCCACCTTTTGCAGGTGAATAAAATTTATTATAAGTGAAGGTGATAACGTATATGATAAAACCTAATCGATTGATGATCCAATTCAAGAAAACTCCACTCTTTGTTGCTGTCAAACATGAGAAATAATCAATCAACGACAAGAAAACATGAAATAAATCAATACATCAAACATTCATATCAATCAAAAGAGAGAGGATAAGACAGAACTAATTTATGGGAGAATTATGGATGTATTGAAAGTGAGATGAGTTCTTGGAAGCTACAAATGTCACGTCCCCCGGGGTTTCTTCCCTGCCTCCTAAGGCACTTATTCAACCCTAAAATAATCCCTCTCTACGAAACAAAGACTAGAAACAAGTATAAATAGTGCTTGTCAAACTTAGTTAAAATTAGGCTAAAATCGAACCTTAAAGCCTCCAAATTTCTGTAGAGGCGCTTTGAGTTGAGTTTTTGGGTACAAAAATGGTTGGGATAGAGCTACTCTGGTCTGCTGATTGTCTGGTATACGAGCCAACATGACCAATCTTCAGAAAAATGGGTATAACTCTTGATCAATTGTTCCAAATGACATGAGACAACTTTGATATGAAAGCTTACTAATTTGTTTATCTGGTGTCCAAGTTTCATCAAAATCCATTGAGGGAAATGCCTCCAAAATGGAAGATATTTTTTATATTTGGAAATTGTCCATAAATGGTTTTTGATCCAATTACCTCCATAATACTCCAAATTGTATAGTTTGACCAGAAATGACAGAAAACACTCAAGTACAAAGAAGTACCCGTAATTGTATAAACTTTTGTAAATATACTAAGAAAACCTATTAAAATTCATACAGAAAACATGTAAAATCGAGTGTTATCGTGTGAGAAGTAGAAATCAAGGCTTACAGTAATTTGGACCCCATTTTCTTAAAACCTCATATGTCCAACATCTAAATGAGACATTGTTAGGTTTTAATGGTATTGATGTGTGTCAAGTTTCACCCAAAAAACGACACTACAGCTGCAAGTACACAACGTAGTTGTAGTACTTCAACTATCGATCCAACATGGACGAGTGCACTAAGGATCTATGGACTTTCGAATTAGCTAAGAAGAAATAAAGGTTGATTTTTTTTTGGTTTTTATAAGAATTAAAGAAACAAAACATAATGTAAAAGAAAAGAAAGATCAATGAAAGATAAACGTGAGATAAATAGAAAATCGTTGATAACGTAAGCTAGCATGCAAGGGATCTTTTTTTTTGATATTGTTTTAGCTTAGGTATAAAACAAAACCCCAAATTATACCCTCTCCACTTTCGAGGTTTGGGCCACTATAATTATTAACAATCATAGGACTCGACTTTCGCACAATCCTTGTAGAAGACAAGTATGCATTAATTATGTGTGTATGATTGATTGTTAAAAATTCTAGATCGATCTACTTTCAAAACCTAAATAAAATTGCTCACCAAATACTAGTTCCAGCAGTAAGTCAAGCTTTTGGAATTGATACCACTATTGATCTACTCACCAACTGGCCTAGGAAGTGAGATAGCATTGAATACGTGCAGAGGCGATAACGTTAATGACAAACCCTAATAGATTTAAATCCCTAAACAAACTAAATCATGAACTCGTGACAACCTACTGGCTAACTAGCAAACTACTATAGATTAAACATGCAAAAAATGCAGCAACAGAGATAAGTAAGCATTAAATCAATCAGAGATATAGAAGAACGATGAAACCGAGTTATTGATGAAACGATGAAGAAAGATTGAATCCTTTGAGATGGGAAGGGAACGACCCCAAGGGGCTCATCCCTTCCTCCATGAAACTCTAATCTAACCTAAAACAATACAGCTCTACGAAATCTAAAGGTTCAAAACAAGTATAAATAGCCTATGTCCAACTTTAGATCAATTAGGTTAAAATCGAGCCTTTAAAGCCTTTCAATTTGGGCTTCTTCAAGAAGGGCTTTCACTTGACACCTTGGGCTTTTAAAGGCATGTATTAAATCCAATTTGGTCATGTTAAATTCTTGCTAGAAATCAAAGTCGTGATCCTTTAGTTCTAGTTTTGCTACGCATCCTTCATCTGCGAGCTAGCAGGACCAGTCTTCAGTATATTGAGTATAACTATTGATCCACTGCTCCAAATGATGTGAAGCCACTTCCATATGAAATCTAAATCAATTTTCTAGATCCTGTCAAAATTTCATCAAAATAAAACGGTGGAAAGACCTTAATATTGTAAGCTCTTTTTGATGCTCGGAAACTGTCCAGAAACTTGGCTTTGCTCCAATTAGCTCCATAATGATCCAAAATGCATAGTTTGACCTGAAATGACTCAAAACACTACAAATACAGTAAAACTTCCTTTTCATGCATAAATTTGGTTAAAAACACTAAGAAAACATACTAAAATCTATAGGAAAATGGTAAAATATTGGTGTTATCAACTCCCCTGGACTTAGCTTCTAGCTCGTCCTCGAGCTAAGAAAAGAAAGAACAGAGAAGAAGTTTGAAAACATGGAAACTTACCTGGACTTATAGAACTTATTGGCTACTTAGACTGATGAAATCCACTGTATACTCGCATTGACATTTAGGTAGAACCCCGGTTTTCACAACAAACTTAACAACGTCCCCGATTCATCCACAATCAACAAGAGTGACCCAAGTTTTCCATCACTACTCCCTAAATCTATAGCGTGTGGTCTCTTTGAAGGAGTATCGATCAAAGAACACATAGACTCAAACTCAGTCAAAATTCTAAACAATTTCAACCCACAATCGATTCCTTTCCTCTTCCTTATTAACTTTTAAATGCTTTTTAAAGGATGGATTTTCCCTACTTTTCTAGGATATCATTTTATTTTTTCTATCAGCCTCTAAGAATTAATTTTTTATACTTTTCTATGATATCATTTTGTTTTTAATCGATCTCTTTATTGGTTCCGAAATTTACAATATGCATAAGCATTTTTTTGAAGATTTTTATTAAACAGGAAGAGGGGAACCGTAGACTTAATTTTGCTATTTCTGAAGAGGAATCCAATTCGATGTATACCAAGCCCCAATAACAGAAACTTAAGTTCATTAAAAGTTTAAGTAGCTAAGGATTACCCGGATATCAAGTGATATGGTGCCTAGGTTGGCTGATCCATTTGGGCTATCTCGTTCGGTAAAACTGCAGTCAAACACAGACACTAGGGGCATTAGTCAGTAGAAACATCTTTAATTCATAGTCAAGCTTGTTTCCGGACTGATTTGGACTCAACAAAACTTTTTTATTTTATTTTTTTTTAAAACGACTCAAAAAGTATGAAAAAGTATCAAACAAATAAAAAGAAGCATTAGTAACAATAGAAATCCCCCCGGACTTAACTTACACCGGTATAAATCAAGTGAGGAAGGTACTGAAAAATAATGAAAAAGATAGAGAATAGGAAACTCTTAGCTACTGGTCGAGATTTTAGAGAATATGTACAACCCTATATGATGTTTCGATAAACCTAAATTGTGCTCATTTGGCCGTTTTGCAATCCGTGAAGAATGCTCCGACCAAAATGAATCTCCACTACAAAATAACATATTATATAAGTAAAAATGAAGTTTAAAAAGCCATAACTCGTACCTTATATTATTTGGCCGAGTTTGGACTCTGGTAAGCTCGGTTTGGCTCGTTTGATGGAAAATCGAGCTGTTTTTTATTCGGGACCATTCCAACGCTGGGTTTTCTTGAGCATTGCCTTCTCCATATACTATGAATTGGTGAATCTTCAATTTGACAGCTTGGTTCGCTTTGGTAGAGCTAGATTTTGCTTTGACCGAGTTTTCTTCGGTTTCTCGCCGATCGGGTGCTCCCAAATGAAATGTCAGTGCCTCCAAAAACGTTTGGGCACTTCTTCATATTTTTTCAACTTTTTCCAGGAATCTTCAATGATAAGACTTGTTTCAACTCCTAGGTATGAGTTTTGAATAAACCGAATTTGTCGGTTTTGAGTCTCCGTTGAGCCAAAATCTTGTGATCGTCTTTTCCAGCTAAGTAGTCACATTTCTATGGAAGTATTTGATGAGGATGCTTTGGTGTGAAAGTTGGTTTGGCTTAGATCGCTCATGAGATGCTCCGGTTGCGTTCCTCATCCTTTTGATCGCATTTTTGAGCCTTTAGATGTGCTTGAAGAACGACTCTGCCTTGATCAGATCTTTTTTCGCCTCAAAATAATTGTTCTTCTAGTCACAAGACAACTTGGATATGATCAAAAATGATACTCCTCAAAATTATTTAATGGTCCAATTTCTTCCAATATTGTCTTCATAGCCTCACCTTTGAGTTTTATGATATTTAGGAGTGGATTAACATCTCAATATGCTCCTTATGACTTGTATTAAGTACAGGAAATATTTTGGTTAGTTTCTTACTTGGCCGATATGGTTTGACTCAGTTGCAAAAATTGCCTGGTTTGAGAATCCTTGAATCTCCAAGTGTGTTATTTGTGTTCTGAACGTCCCAACCTTCAAAACATCTTCATTTGATGCATATTACAAGATTTAGGTGTCGTTACTTGAAGATTTTGAGTTTGGTATTGATTCAACCAAGAAAATGGGAAAACAGATGTTCTGATGGTTTTTCTCGGCCAAATGCGTGTCCGAATGAGGTGTGGTCTGTGGTCCATGTTCCGTGGGTGAGGGCTGGTAGGATTGAGGCCAGGGAGGTGTGGCACCATTTGGTGGAGTGGTTGGCACCGGAGTGTGACATGGTATGGCATGCGGCTGGTGGTGGTGATGGAGTGCACAGACGGTTTGAGGCACAATGTGCTTAGCACAGGTCGGGAGGCAAAAAAGAGCATGCGACTAGTGCTGGGTGCTCCATGGACTGGTCCTATAGCTAGTAGAGGTGTGGGGCAAGGAGGTTCTTGGTACCGGTCGGCGTGACTAGCAGGACCGGTGTTTACCACCAGGAAGCACACGACTGGTTGGGAGCTATGGCAACCTCGGATGGTCGTGGCTACATGTCTGTGGCACCGGGTCATGGCCTATTTTGGTCCTTGGACTGGTGGGATGGCCCTTGATGGTCCGAATGATCCCATCGTGTCCGAATTGTTTTTTCCTCCAATTTCTTTAGCTCCGAAGTGATTTCCTACGAAAAACAAACCATAAAAAACTTGAAAATCATTTTAAAAATCAAATAACATCTAATATAAACCAAATTAATCCTAAGATCAAATCCTAAAAATCGAAAGAATGAAAATAAAATCAAAAGTTTAAAGAACATATGGGTTGCCTCCCATAGAGCGCTTGTTTAAGGTTTTTAGCTCGACCCCTGGCTTATTTTAATGTAGTTGTCCGGACAAGGGTTTCGTCACACCCTTGAGTTGCATTCCAAATGATTCAACAAAGATCTCAATGGGTTTCAGAGCTTCCTATTCTGGTTGATTCCATGGAATTGGTTAAGGACCCTGAAATCGTCTTTGATGGGATTGACGAGATACTGCAAAGTAGAAAGACTCCTTGCTGATATTTATGAACTTCGTACTCCATTTAGGCTCATTCATAATAGCACCTAATGGTTCCAAGACTCCAATTTCAGTTCTGGAATTTTCTTCTTGCTTGTGAGCAAACCGAGTTTTTAAACTCGATTTTATAACTTGGATCGTCGGGGTCATCATCCAAGGCACATGATACACCAATGGTTAAAGAAAAACGTGGCTAGCCAACTCTTGAATGACCATGGTTGGACATTTTCCTTTCTGGTTATGAGGTACATCTTCAAAGTGTGTAAGAACTAGTGTCTCCTATACACGTTTTTCTTCATCTTACTCAAGGTAAGTGTACAAACCATCAAGCTTTGCTCCTAAATCATAAACTATATGAGGATCATAGTCCTTATTTTGCATCATCAGTTTGATGAAATGCTTGATATCTTCATGTTGAGTGTTGATCTCATCGCTCTTTATGATGAAATCGCCAATTTCGTCCTCTAACTTCTTGTTCTTCATAAGATTGTGAATCATATTGACTTTGATATCATGCTTCACAATGTCAATACAATCAGTATACATAGGATTCTCCACGTGCTCCTCTTGATGTATGAGTATTCTTCCTTTCGATGCCACAATCCGATTTTCTTCGGTTTGTTAAGTTTCTTCGATTTGAAGATCTTCCTCGGAATGGGCTGATGATCTTTTCTTGATGGACTCTTCCAATGAAGTTAGAGAGTATTCAAGAGTCTGGAGTTTAGTTGTAAGGTCTCCAAACTTCTTACTATGGTCGAAGTGCATGCTATCGAGCTTCGTTTTGAATGTTTCATTCGCTTCTCTTTCATCTTCGATGAGTTGTACCACCAAGTCTTCCATTTTCCACTTGAGAGACTCCATTGGCATGAGTTTATGAGTTCGAGAAGGCTCTGGAAGTGGCTGGTATGGCTTGAGAATGTGGCTCTGACAATGAACCACAAGTGCTGAAAATCGTGGGAACTCATAGTTATCAAAGTTCTTTCAATTCTCATGAGATAGTGCCCATGCTTGCTGGTATGAATGATGATTATGATGATTTTCCAGCAGTAAGGGACTTTGAAAACACTCTCCAATTGTAGATTGACTGTTGGATCCTAGCAATAGACAATACTGTTGTTGAGTTCGACAAATATCTTCCTCTAAATCGAACCAAGATTGATTTCTTGGTAAATACAGCTCTTCTTCTCTATGATGTGAGTATTTTTGATGATCATGATGGATGTAGCTCCAATATTTCGTGGCCTTATTATTTAGGAAGTTTATATTCCTCATTGTATTTCCTGAAAACAAGAGACACAAAAAGGAAAAAGTGAACAGTGAAAGAAAAATCAGAAAAAAGGAAATCCTAAAAAGGGAAAGGAAAAGCAAAGTACATAAACATTTCCTCGACTATTCCTAGATTGAAACCTTAGACAATGAAGAATTACCCGACAACGACGCTAGAAAGCTTGATGTGTGTCAAGTTTCACCCAAAAAACGACACTACAACTGCAAGTGCACAACATAGTTGTAGTACTTCAGCTATCAATCCCACAAGGACGAGTAGTACAATAAGTATGTATGGACTTTCGAATTAGCTAACGAGGAATAGAGGTTGATTGGTTTCTGGTTTTTATAAGAATTAAAGAAATGAAATAGAATTTTTAAAAGCAAAGAAAGATCAATGAAAGATAAACATTAGACAAATAGGATATCGTAGATAACGTAAGCTAGCATGCAAGAGATCTATTTTTGGGTACTGTTTTAGCTTAGGTATAAAACAAAACCCAAGATTATACCCTCTCCACTTTCGAGGTTTGCGATACTATACTAATTAACAATCAAAGGACTCGAGTTTCGCACGGTCCTTGTAGAAGACAAGTATGCATTAATTATGTGTGTATGATTGATTGTTAAAAATTCTAGATCGATCTACTTATAAAGCCTAAATAGAATTGTTCACCAAATGCTAGTGCCAGCGGTAAGTCGAGCTTTTAGAATGGATACCACTATAGATCTACTCACCAACTGGTCTTGCAAGTGAGATAGCATTGAATACGAGCAAAGGTGATAACGTTAATGAAAAACCCTAATAGATTTAAATACTTAAACAAACTAGATTATGAACTCGTGATAACCTACTATCTAATTAGCAAAATACTATAGATTAAACATGCAAAAAATGCAGCAATCAGAGATATAGAAGAACGATGAAACCGAGTTATTGATGAAACGATGAAGAAAGATTGAATCCTTTGAGATGGGAAGGGCACAACCCCAAGGGGTTCATCCCTGCCTCCTTGAGACTCTAATCTAACCTAAAACAATGCAGCTCTACCAAATCTAAAGGTCAAAAACAAGTATAAATAACCTTTGTCCAAATTTAGGTCAATTAGGTTAAAATCGGGGCTTTAAGGCCTTTCAACTTGGGCTTCTTCTAGAAGGGTTTTCACTTGACATCTTGGACTTTTAAAGGCATATAGTACATCCACTTTGGTCGTGTTAAAGTCTTGCTAGAAATCAAATTCGTAATTATTTAGTTTTAGCCTTCCTACGCATCCTTCATCTGCAAGCCAGCAGAACCAGTCTTCAATATATTTAGTATAACTATTGATACACTAATCCAAATGATATGAAACCCCTTCCATATGAAAGCTAACTAAAGTCTCTAGATCCTTTCCAAATTTCATCAAAATCCAACGGTGAAAAGATCTTCAACTTGGATGCGCTTTCTGAATGCTCGGAAATTGTCCATAAACTAGGCTTTGCTCCAATTAGCTCCATAATGCTCCAAAATGCATAGTTTGACCTGAAATGACTCAAAACACTACAAATACAGGAAAACTACCTTTTCATGCATAAATTTTCTTAAAAACACTAAGAAAACATATACTAAAATCTATAGGAAAAGTGGTAAAATATTGGTGTTATCAGGTATCCACAATCGCCGCGTTAGAATGTTCGTCTTTCGCCTTCAGATGGAAAAGATGACCAGATTTGTCCAGTTGTAAAAACTTAAATAAGTGGATACACCATCTTTAACTTTCGTGCGTATGAGCTGAGTAGCCTGGTTGCGTATCTTTAAAATAGTTTATGTCATATCCATAATCCAACCGTGCCTTTTTTTATTCTTAGCAATAAAATTATAACGCCCATCTCATCATCTCTCAAAACGGCGTGCCACTAGCCCTAACTTATAACTTAAGTAACTCAATATGACCATAAATCCACTTTATTAAAAATTAACCACGTTCACAACAACCAATAGTCTAAAAAACTTAAACAAAACGAGTTGAAAAATCGATAAAATAAATAACATATGTGATAATGATATAAAACCCATTAAATAGCACCAGTCTCATCCAACTCATTCGTTTACAAGTTTGTCTCACCTAAAAGAAAAATGGAAAAGAGGGGTGATTAACACGGGAATTACTCAGCGAAATGGAGAATGCTAGGGGAATCATAAGTCTGCAGACCCGGCTTAAACACTTCAACCACACATTCTAGTCCTAAAACATGCACACGCACGACACCTAATGCAACCAAGAAATCAAGCAAGGCCCTATCCTACATAATATATAATGTGGCGACATAAGTGAACGCCTACACCTCCGAAGAGGCTTCCTTTTTATGGTTAAGTGATCATCAACACCGCCCGTAGACGCTTTATCTATCCAGACAGGATTACAAAATAACATATCGACTTTCCTCCGCACCAACCACGAACAAGACTCCGGATACAAGCCTCCATCCCATATCTCTGCCAAGCCTACAACACGACTTTGAGATCACGGGTCTCCATCCCCGCAACCCCTTCCAAGCTCAGTCCTACATTATACATAATATATAGCCACACCGCGGAACCCGAGTATTATCCCACCACAACCTTCGGTAACATCGGTCTGCAGAACCTAGTCTCATAAAGTCAACTCATTTGTTACGTCCACATATCAATCTTGTGTAATTCTCAAATAATACCAATTTACCCTAATATGACAATTAAAGCAATAAGTACTATGTGAAAGCAATCATAATGTTCATCTAAAATCAAGCGAGCAAGACCTCAAACAAACTCAAAAATATGTTACTACGCGAGAAAGTGTGAATAAGGAAAGCTTGGGGAGTATATGGGCTAACCCTCACCTTTGCCCCATGTCTAAACTCTCGGCTTGACTGGCTGATGATCCACCTACGCAAAAAATAATCTGGATCAGAAAACCCGAGTTAGACCTGACCCGGGAATGCCAAAAAGGGAAACATGCCTGAAAAGAAAATTTTCCTAAAATGAAAGTTGCCAAATATGGAAACCTACCATATTTGAAAACTGTCGAAAAAGGAAACTAGCAACCAGGGGCAAAACAGAATGAAAATGTGAAAAGTTGAGGAATAGAACCTTACATGATAAAACGGGTCGAACCTGTTAGATCAGACCAAACCTGTTAAATAGGCCAAAGACAATGACCTAACAAATCTTATCGTTTGAACCAGCTAACTAACCTAACCAACAACTAGAAAGGAAAAAAAAAGAAAAGAAAGAAAAAGATAGACTTACCGAAAAAAGCATCGGAGCTTGTTAGGACCTTCCACAAAACTGCCTGGCGTGCCATAAAGAACTCAAAAAGATTATCGGAAAAATATCGAAAACACATTGGAAAATAACTCCGCCAGAGGCGATGGCTAAAAACAGGTGGAGGCTAGCCAAGAAGTTGGGCTCCTATGCAAAGCATTGCTTTGACTTGGTGAAGAAAAAATGAAGGGGGAGGAACTCTCTATTTAGAGAAGGCAAGGAAGGGTCAAACTCATTTCTATCAGATGTGGGACAATTGCTAAAAAAATGTGGGCTTTTTAAACTAAAAGACATAATGGACTTTAAAGATTCAATGAAGAAATCAAATGGGTCAGGGATGGGGATCTTACAATTCTCCTCGCTTGAGATGAATTCGTCCTCGAATTATAGAGACAACTTCTCCCCCTACTTGGTTTCAGACTTAACTTCGTATTGTTCTCCCTCACACCTCTTAAGACAACCACACATACGTGGCTCAACCACATCATGAATCTTCTCAACATGCACTCTCTGATGACTGGACCCCTTCGTATGCGTGGGGTTATACTTTAAAAAGAAACAAGATGAATATACTTTAAAATGAACTTGAAAACACTAACAATTAATGAATAATGCTGAACAGGCTGGTGCCTTTAATATTTTTTAAAAATCCAAGTCCCAAACTGAAAACTGTTGAAAATTTGATTCAGTCATTACTCTACCCCTAACCGCCTCATGGGTTAGAACCGGGACAACCAACCTTCTCTGATACCAAAATGTAACACTCATCTTATCCTCTCTCGAGAACGGCGTATCACTAGCTCTAACTTGCAACTTAAGTAACTCAATATAACCATAAATCTACTTTATTAAAAATTAACCACATTTTGAATAACCAATAATCTAAACAACTGAAACAAAACGAATCTGAAAATCGATAAAATAAATAATATCTCAAAACCTAAAATAAAACAACGAAAATAGCACCAGTCTCATCCAACTCATTCGTCAACTCGTTAGTCTCACCTGAAAGAAGAAGGGGAAAGAGGGGGTGAGAAACATGGGAATTACTCAGCGAGGTGGGGAATGCTAGGGGAACCATAAGTCCGCAAGCCTGTCTTTAACACTTCAACCACACAATCTAGTTCTAAAACATGCACACACACAATCACCTAATGCACCCAATAAATTAAGCAAGGCCATATCCTACATAATATATAATATGGCGACATAAGTGAGTGTCTACACCCCCCCCCCTCCGAAGAGGCTTCCTTTGTATAGTTAAATGACCATCAACACCGCGTGTAGACACTTTATCGATCCAGAAAGAGCTATGGAATAACATATCGACTTGCCTCGACCCCCAACATAAACAACACTCAGGAATATATATAACCACACCGCGGAAACTGAGTGCTATCCCACTGAAAACTCTAGTAACCTAAGTCTGCGGAACCTAGTCTCACAGAGTCAACTCACTTGTTACATGCACATATCAATCTTCTGTAATCTCAATCAATACCAATTTACCCTAATCTTAAAATTAAAGCAAGAAAAGTACTATCTGAATGTAGTCCTAACATTCATCTAAACTCAATCAATAAAGACCCCAAACAAACTGAAAGAATATGTTCCGGTGCTAGACTACGCGAGGAAAAGTAAATAAGGAAAGCCTGAGGAGTATATGGATCTAGCCCTCACCTTTGCCCCACGTCTGAACTTTCGGCTTGACTGGCTAACGATCCACCTCTGGAAAGAAGAACATGGATAAGGAAATCCGAGTTAGACCTCACCCGGAAACTGCCAAATAGGGAAACCTGCCCGAAAAGGAAACATTCCTAAAATGGAAATTGCCAAATATGGGTACCTGTCATATTTGAAAACTGTCCAAAAAGGAAACTAGTGATCAGGGTAAAAACAGAACGAAAATGTGGAAAGTTGAGGAATATATCCTTATATGATAAAAATGGGTCGAGCTTGTTAGATTAGACCAAATCTGCTAAACTTTTCTAAGATGATGACCAGACCTTACCGTTCGAACCAACTAACTAACCTAACCAATGACCAGAAAGGAAAGAAAGAAAAAAAAGAAAAGATAGACTTACCAGAAAAAGATTTCGGGACCTTCCAGAAACTGCTCGGTATGCCAAAAAGAACTCGAAAAGTTCACCAAAAAAATCTCAAGAACTCACTGGAAAAGAACTTCGTTGGAGGCGGTGGCCAAGAGCCAGTGGTGGCTGACCGAGAAACTGGTCTCCTGTGCAAAGCATTACTTTGAATTGGTGAATAAAAAGTGAAGAGGGAGGAACTCTCTTTATAAGGAAGGTAGGGAAGCGTGAAACTCATATATTTCCGATGTGGGATAATTGCTTAAAACAATTTTGGACTTTTTAAATTAAAAGAGATAATGAGATTTAGGGATTGAATGAAGAAATTAAATGGGTCAGGGATGAGGATGTTACAATTCTCATCCACTTGAGATGAATTCGTTCTCGAATTCTAGAGTCAACTTCTCCCCCACTTGGTTTCAAACTTAACTTTGTATTTTCTCCCACACAGCTCTTGAGACAACCACACATACTTGGCTAAGGCACGTCATGAATCTTCTCGACATGCACTCTCCGATGATCAGATCCCTTCATATACATGAAGTTAGACTTTAAAAAGAAATAAAATGTATATACTTTACTATGAACTAGAAAACACTAACGATTAATGAGATAATTCTTAACAATCTGGTGCCTTTGATTTTTGAAAAATTTGAAGTCCCAAAAGTTTCTGAAAATCGTTGAAAATCCAATTCAATCACTACTCTACCTCCTAACCGCCTCGTGGGTTAGAATCGGGACGACCAATTGTTGATGCCTATTGTTCATGCAAACAAAAGGCACTACGAAGCTTTAAAATATATAAGCTCGTTTCCTAACAATCACACAATCCGCAAGTGCACGAATATGTCATTGTAGTACTTTGGGGTCGAACCACAAGGAGCAAACCTTAGCTAGATGGATCTAAGCATTGAGAATACACACTCAAGCCTAATCTAAGCAAATAAGTAAGGTTGGGTTTTGTTTTGGTTTTCTTAATAATCTAGAAATGAAAGCAAGGCAAGAAAGTAAACAACTTAAATAAGAAAATAAACTTAGTTAAAGTAAGCAAACATAAACTTAAAGGTGCAAACTTGAAATAAACTATAAACTAAGATGATGGACCAAGGGATGTTATAATCGATCCACTTAGAAAGATGGTGATAACGGTGTTAGATCAAGCTATTGAGAACAAATCCTTGACCAAAGGCAATACTAGCCTAATCCGCTCTCATGGCAAGAGGCTATTTCCTTATCAATCGCATTCACTCAACTCTCATTTGTTGCAAATGATAAA